>JAUZSX010341015.1:0-10557 GCA_034780655.1 Idiosepius hallami
AGCCCAACATTTACTCCAACACCATTCACTCAATAAAAACGAACTTAGAAATATATATATACTAGCTGTACCCTGCCAAACTTTGCTATGGCTTCATTCGTTTAATCTAATTATCACTACACTCCCCATAAAAAAATCCTTCTTCTGCTGGTTGTGAGTTTTGTTAAAATAAGTTATTTTATTTATTTATTGCAATTAAAATTATAAAGGAAGTCGGTATAACACCATTAAAGTGTATTTTTTTCCCTTCATAATTTAATATAACTTTTTTTTTCTGTTGTATTTCTAATAATGTTATAATGGTTGGTGCAAGTGCAGGAGAGTGGTATGTTGCTTTGGTCCTATATTGTGAATCTGATTGAGCATTTTTTTTAATAATGAAAATTTCTAATTTGAGTAATTAATTTTTTTTATCAAAAAATATTGAAATCTAGCAATTATTTTTTTTTTTTTGATAATAATTTTTTTTATCGAAAAATATAGAAACGTGATATTTTTATCTAAATTTCAACTGGTTAAATTTTCTTTTAAACCCTTGTACCCTAAGAGGCCAATATATTGGCCCTGACAACATAAGGCAAAAGAAGATACACCAATATTTTGGCTATAATATGTTCCTCTAATATAATGACTGAGTGACTACTTGGTGATTTTGATAAGTCAGGGTTCAAAGAGTTAATGTGGCATTCCACTTAACAAACTTCACTGTTTGGAGGGGACATGTATTTTTTACTCTATCACTGTATAAAAAACATTAAAACAAACACAATAGCCATACTTTTTGAGACTTAGGGAAGTGTAAAGAAAACAACAACTCAAGTACAAATATTAAGTTTCCATGCGAAAGCATAAATGAAAAACTAAAACAAACCAACAAAACACTTCTGATTATCAAATTACTCATGGCTGCAGATTCTTTTTTAAAATCGGAAACGACTTCGGCACATCTCAACAGCAATTATAAATGGTTTCTTTGCTCACAAACAAAATTTAATTACATTGTTGGTCCCCGAATTGATTGGAGAGGGACCATTGTTTTCAGTAGTATGCATCTGAAAGATTGCCGGAAAACTGTCCATTACTTTTTATCTTAAATTTTGCCACAAGTTGTATTTTTATATTTAGTTGCATATAGTTAAAAAAAAATCATGAAAATTCTCGTTGTGCCCTAAGAAATGGGTCAAAAACACAACCAAAATGACCAAAATGAACAGTTTTTGACCATAACTTTTACAGATTTTTCTGAAACTTGGTCAAAATGTGCAGGCAATTGTGCCAAATATAAATACAGTATTTCTGAATGTTGTTCATATCCCCCAGGGCTTTTTTTTTTTGGGGGGGGGCAAAAAACACCCCACTCATTGCATGCAAATTTCTCATTTTACAATGAATGTTTTTTTTGTTTTTTTTATACATACAGCATACATTTTTACATACAAAAAAAATTTAAAAAATAGAATTACTTTAAAAATGATTTTTTTAATTAATTTATTTTTTTTTTAAATGGTGATTTATGTACATGTCGTTTAATTTGACAGCAATTTTATTTTTTCTTTTCAAACTGATTTCCATAATAACAAAAAATTCAAATCTTTTTTTTTTTTTTTCAAATTCAAGTGTTTTTCGGGATTTTCTTTTGGGTTTAACTCATTACGTTTGATTGATGTTTTGACAAGCCATGAAATAAAAGGGGAATTTTTTTAAAAAGGAAAAAAAATTTAAGTGAAAAAAAAAAAAAAAATTAAAAAATAAGAAGACATTTTTATATTTACATTTTTTTTTTACAGATATTTTTCTAATGATTTGTTGTTTTTTTTTTTATATAAAAGTTATATTTTTAAAAAAATATGACAAAAGAATTTAAAAAAAGAAGAAAACATTTTGTTAAATGTAAAGTGAGAAGGAAGTAGAGAGAGAGGGGGAGGGAAAAGAGAAAGGATAAAAAGAAGGTAAAAAAGTTAATAAAAAGAATGAAGGACAAATCCCAGTGGTCATAAGCAGTAGAATAGAGAGAAAGAGGAGAGAGTGAGAGAGGTGTGGTGTGAGGAAGGGGGAGAGTTGTAGTGTTGAAGGAAGGTGGGGGGTGAGACGTGGTGTGAGGAACGGGGGGGAAGGAAGAGAGAGATAGACGTGGTGGGAGGAAGTCTGTAGCAGAAAAATAATTTACATAATGATAAAAAATTCCATAATATTTACATCACAGCCAATCAGATTTTGTGGCTATAAATTCAAGGGTGGGGAAAGGGGTGTAGGTAAAACTGTTTTCACCAAAAATAGGAAGCATTTTCAAGTCTTTGATCTTATAAAATCGAATCCCCTCCCCCAAAAATAATTCTTAATAAGGCTGGTCAAAAGCTGTCTATTACACCTGACAGGTACGCCTTAACAGTCATGCCAGACAGGTATACCTGATAGTGTGCACCGGAAAATTTACATCTGGTGTCAGTTTTTCCCTGCACACACTATCAGGTATACCTGTCTGGTGTGTCTATTCAGGCGTACTTGTCAAGTGTATAAAGATAGTGTATGGCCAGCTTAATGGAACTAAACTTTGAAATTTTTTTTTTATTCAATATAATCAGGAACAATTATATTGAAAAAAATAGTTATCTTTAAAAATACAATAAAATCCTTCTTATCAATAGTTAAAGAAAATACAAGTTGTATACAACTATGGCCTCTACTTTGATTAAAAGAAAAAGTAACTTTGGATTTATTTATACATATTATTAGATGGCTCGTCAGTCGAGGAAGCAATATAACCCTTTAAACCCTAAAGAACCGATATCACAGCCCTGACAACCTAAGACCAAAGAAGACACACACACACTTGCTGATATTTCAGCCTTAATCCTTTGGACACTGACTTAGAAAAAATGACCAACTAATAATTTCAAAACCTTTCTATTAAAAAGGACATTTTAAGGTTGAAATAAGGGTATGTCTATTTTTGTCTTAAGTTACTAAGGCTGATATATCAGCCCTTTAGGATCAAAAGGGTTAATGTATTTTGTAATAACAAAAAATTATTCTGTATAAAAAAAAGCAATAAAAATGTGTAAAATAACATTAAAATATAATGTTGGCGGTGGGTAGAGGCATTGGGAGTAGGTTGATGATGATGATGATGATAAAAATTGTTTAGATTTAACTTAAAAAAAACAAAAGATTATCAAACAATCTGTACAGTATTATTAGATTAAGACAAAAGACAGGCATTTGCAGTTTGAGGAAAAATGGTGTTGAACTTGCACCCAACGAGTGTTGCTTATTGTCCTCTAAATACAATTCTGCACGTTAACAAAAACGTGACTCATTTGGACTTTTGTTAACATGCAGAACCGTGTTTAGGGGGCCCTAGGCTACACTTTGAACTTTAAAGTTATATTCTATTTAGGTGCAAGGGAAATGCCATTTAAAAAAAAAACTATTGTAGGCGACTAGAGTGAGGCACTAGGTTCTCAAAGATTGACAAGACTTAAGACTTGACATGCTAACAGATTATATCACTAGAGTGGGTGTGTAGAGTGCACATTATAAAGTGTGTGTGTGTGTGTGTTTTCTTTTATTTTGGTATCAGAAACCGTTATTATTTTTTTCTGAAAGTTATAATTTTAGTGATATTACACAATATATTTACTTGGTGAGCAGAACCAACCAAGTTTGGCACAAGGCCATTTTTAAGGTGAATGCAATGGTTTAGACTGGGATTTGAACTCAAATACACTGATTCCACAGTCCAAGCTTTTAACAATGCTCCAACTACACTGCCCTATTTTAATGATGATATTAATACAAGTTGTTGAACGGTAATTAAAGAAAATAACTGATTACCTCCCTTGAGTTTATGAAAATTTCTCAATTCAGCTTTGTTTTCACTTTCTTAATTTCTTTCATTACATTAAAGTGTATGATTTAAAACGAAAATAAGTCATGTACAATAAAAAAAAAGGGTATTTAATCTGGTTTTAGCTTAGCTAAAGATAATTATAATGTATTTGTTATTAGTATTACTACTACTACTACTACTACTAAAAGAAAGTGTCAATTGTATAGGTTTAATTGTATCTTTTGAAACAAAACATTTTTAAAAGTTTATTATTTGCCAGCTAAGTTTTTTTTAGCTCATTTAATGTCCATAACAATATTTTTTTTGATAAATGTTCTCTATGTCCACACATAGCTTTTTGAATAATACAATGGGCACAAATTTAACCTGTAGCTGGTGGGAATGTGGTGATTCATACCTTGCCTAAGTATATTAGTCTAATTATATTAAACATTTCACCTCTTGTATTTTTGGGATTTATGACTATTTTGATGGTTCATTTGCAAATTTATGTCCAGTGACCAAAAAAAAAGTTATTTTGATAGCACATAAAAAAAAAAAAAAACACTAGAGTGCAATTTTAATTTCCACAGTAAAAAAAAAACTTGAAAGCCAAAGAATTAAACAGCTAAAAAAATAGTGAATTCCATAAAAAAATTTCTACATAATAATTTTATAAATAATCAAGTTTCACCTTAAAGATCCTGAAAAACAACTTCCAAGTTAATTTAAAAAAAAAAAATGATGAGGACAATAGTCCACATAATGAATATTCAAACTATCAGGCCAAGGATTAAAAAATAAAACACTTAAACTATCTGAAAGAGTTACAAAGGTTCTACAAAAGCTAAAATATAAATTTCTTTTTAATAATAATTAATTAAAAGAAATAATAATAATAATAACAACAATGCTTTTATCTTAAAAATCATAAGTAAATTAAAACTTATGTGCTTAGGTTTTTACTATAAAAGACAAGAAATCAAATAATGCTATTAAGTTACTTAGGAGTAAGTCTGTGACAATATGCTTTTTTTAAAGAATGTTCTTGTCACAGCCTTAATTATTACTTAGATATTTTGCGATTTTACTATTTCTTTTAGTTCTCTAGTTATTACTAATAACTAGAGAATTAAAAGAAATAGTAACATTGCAATTTAGTCAAGTGTGTGAAAAGAATTTTCTTCAATAAAAGCAAATTGTCACACAATCCTAGTTATAAGAAAGGTTAATAAACCAAAAGGACAAACAGCACCATTTTTCATAAAATATATTTATATATGGGGGTATTGATGGTCCACTTGGACACAGACCAAGGCTTTGCGAAACTCACCCATAGGAGGGTGTCTATTGAAAGATCCAAAACACCCAGTGATCCCAGGAATCAACACTGAGGATGTGTCCAAGGGATTGCATCAGTAGATGCTTTTGTTAACTGAAATATTAAATTTACTTGGCAAGCAGCACCAACCAAGTTTGGCACAAGGCCATTTTTAAGGTGAATGCAATGGTTTTGAGTGGGATTTGAACTCACGTACTATGATTCCAACTTCACTGCCAAAACTTTGTTAACTGAAATATATTTAATATTAAATCTATTTTATAAAATCCACTTAAAAGATAAAAAAAATTTTTTTTAATTAAAAAAAATTCTAGAAATATTAAAAAAGATTCTATTTTAGAAATTAAAAATGGTCTTTACCATCCAGCAGACCCCAAAATGTTTCTGTCTTTATAAATTTTATTTGATTGTTTCAATTATTTTTAGAAGTAAGGAAGGAGGAACCATGACAGTACAAAACATCATTTCAAACATTTTGAGAATTTTTTTTTTTTTTAAGAGGTGAAAAGA
Organism: Idiosepius hallami; assembly: GCA_034780655.1. Taxonomy (NCBI): domain Eukaryota; kingdom Metazoa; phylum Mollusca; class Cephalopoda; family Idiosepiidae; genus Idiosepius; species Idiosepius hallami. The sequence continues at coordinate 5,682 of JAUZSX010341015.1, forward strand.
ATTGAGTTTTAAGTTTTAAAATGGACATCATTTCATTAAAATATTTATAAAACAATTATTCATCCTCAAAATTGGAGGATGAGAGCTTTTTTCTTTCTTTCTTTTTCTTTGTTGGGCGGGTAGAGGAGGAGAGGGGGTCAGTAAAAACGAAATGGAACCACAAGATCTTCTTTATGTTCCACTTGGATCTGATTGTAGGCTTTGTAAGCTTTTTCTGCAGCATTTTCTATCTGAAAGGAAAAACGAAAAAAAAAAGACAAGAAATAAATATAAACAAAAAAAAAAATATGCACAAATATTTCAAAACAATCATAAAAAACAGGCTTTCCACACATAAAAAAATAATGTTTTGATGTACTTATGATTTTTAAGATAATAGCATTATTATTATAATTATTATTATTATTTCTTTTAATGAATCTTTACTATTTGAGGAATTTTATAATTTATAAATTATTATATTTATATTTCCACCGAGAATAACAAAAGCAATCTTAAAATCATCTATGTTTTATAAACAAATGTTTTATAAAAACAAATGTTAAGAATATTTTATAAAAACAAATCTCAGGATAAAGCGATTATAGCGTATGGAAGAAAAATAGATTTAAGCAGATGTTGTAAAAAATGTAATTGGTTATTTGCAATGTGTAGTATAAAAAATACAAAATGATCACAATATTATATTAGATTTAAATAGAATTATATAATGGTAAATAAAATATAATTAGCAAAATTTGTATTGAGAGGGAGAGAGAGAGACAGAGAGAGATTCCAAACTTTAAAAGATAAACTATAATTCTCTTTCTTCTTTTTCTGATATTATTATTATAAAAAATATCAGGAAAAAAAAACATTTGGATAGAGTTTCAATTAAATAATAAAAAAAGATTGAGAAATTCTTTCCTGATTTTGTTTCTATTAATAAGATTAAAATAATTTTAATTTCAAGTTTTAACTAAAAAAGAAAAAAAAACTATGAAACAAAAATGAGAAGAAAAGATGAAAAAGAAAAAGAAAAGATAATAAAAAAATTAACAACTAATAATGAATTGAAGTTAATAATCAAGGAAATAAAAACTAAAACTTACCAAAAGTATATCAGCCTGAGGCAAAGGCTGTGATGACAATATGATTTGGGGATTATTTGTGCTGTATGGCAATTGGGTTTTATAAGTCCGGGTTCGTCCGGAACCATTGAGGGCACTGTTTAATTTATCACTGAAAATAAAGGGTAATTTATGTTTCCATGATTTTCTATTTATACATTAGTCTATTCCCCTTGGTCAAAATAATAATAATCATTACAAAGAGTAATTAGAGAGAAACAAATAATATCTCTTTAATGATTCTCTACTTTGGAGATAAGCTTTTCCAGTGGATTTTTTTAATTAAAAATTCAGTTGTTTTGAAGTTAAAAATTTCAAATTGTTTTTTTTTCTTTATATTTAAAAAAAGTCAACTTGTCACAAAGATTTATTATCATGTATGTTTAAAAAACATAAAACCAAATTGTTTTTTGTCTATTTTATATCTAAAAAGATACGCAAACACACATTATACATAATACATTATATACGTGCGTGTGTGTGTGTGTGTGTGTGTGTGTAGGAAAAATAGATATTTGCAGACAAAATCATAAAAGACAAGACATACAGGAACTCAATCTTAGAATAAATATGTAACATCATGTTCCTAATGCATACACACATACATGTACACATAAAAACTTAATTTACAGATTATGTATTTATATATAATTGATATAATAATGAATATTCAATACTGATTAAATACTTTTATAAATGAAATAATAGCCAATAAATATAATTTTATATATATTTATAATAATAAATAGCCAATACTGATTAAATACCTATATAATTTTGCTTTGTCGTGATATTCATTATGTTCCATACTCTGTGGTTCCATTGCAGCTACATCAATGATATTCCTGAAAGCAAAAATCAAATCATAAAAAATAAGTCGGAAAAAAATTAAAAATAAAAACAAAGGAAAAATATATATATATAAAAAAAAAAGAATGATAGAAAAAATTTTATTTTAATAAAAAAAAATAAAAAAAGAAAATTTTTTTTAAAAATCCAAAAACTAAAAACAGGGTGTTCAAAAAGTTAATATGCACTATGGATCTATAGAAATTTAAATAAAATAATAAACAGTAATTTTTCTTATAAAACTTTTAGAGAATACAACTTTGACAAATAAAATGGTTTTAGTTACAGTGTCAGAGCTTACCTTAAAGGAAATGCTGGAAATGTCATCCATTGGCATTAGGAGATTATATTTTAACTGCACGCTAACTTTTTAAACATCTTATAGTTATTCAGTAGACCAATTAAATTAGCAATATATTTAAAGCTGTTATACACGATATATAAGTTATTAAGCATTAAGAGTCTAGAGAAGTTTAAAGAAATTAATAAACCGTAAATTTTATTCTAAAACATATAGGCAATACAATTTTGACCAATAAAAAGGTTTTATTTATTTACACCATCACTGCTTATCTTAAAGGAAATGCTGGAAATGTCCCCCATTTAGACAATACAATTTTGACCAATAAAAAGGTTTTATTTATTTACAGTATCACAAATGCTGGAAATGTCCTCCATTGGAAAATTATTTTCTAGTGCACACCAACTTTTTGGACACCTTGTACAACGAGTATGGAAATCAGGAAATTCCAGATGGCTATTTTTCTTTTAAATTTAAAATTAGAGAAAATATTTAATCTCAAAATTTGCTTTCAAACACGACATTAAAAACGAATCCATGAAAAAGTTTTATTTAATTCAGATGAAAAAGAAATCCTATGAAAGATATATTTTTTTTTACTTATATTTCCGCCTTCACCCCCACCCATTTACCTTGCTGTCGTTTGAAGAATTCTTCCAAGTTTTGACTGTTCATCAACTTTATCTGAATGTTCACCAGATTCTGTTAAAAAACTGAAAAAACAAAACAAAAAAACATAACACATAAAATAAAATAAAAACCAAAATTCTAACTTTAATTTTAGATCAGCAAACTTTTAGAAAAACTTAAAAATTAAGCAACAAATAATTTATGTTTATTATGGACATTTTTGGCACAAGAAATTCAGTATCAACGCCAAACTTATTTTTTTGTAGGATTTTTTTAATTGGGAATTATTTTTATGTGTTTAATTTAGATAAATACTTCTCATGGTTAACCAGATAAAAGTATTAGAAAGGGATTAGATAGATAAAGAGATTAATAGGTGGATAGATAACTATAGGTGGATAGATAGAGAGATAAGTAGATAGAGAGAGAGACAGACAGAGATAGAGAGACAGACAGAGAGAGCGGGATAGATTGAGAGATACATTGACAGAGAGAGAGAGAGAGATTTTGGTACCATTCACACTTTTAAAATGTGTGGAAAACTAAACATGTTTGCTGCATCTCAAAGAAGAGTGCTCAATATCTATAAAGTTATAAATAATGCACTTATATATGGTTGCTTAGAGATGAGTAAAAACATGTTATTTCATTGTTTAATTTAGACATGAAAAAGTATTAGAACTAAAAATCCTTTTATTTTTCTTTTAACTTTTCTCTATGCATTTTAGTTAACGTTAAGTAAAAATGTAATAAAATTCTATTCTATAAAACAATTTTGGATTTTATAGAATGAAAGTCCAAAATGATTTGATATTGAAACAATGGATTATGTTAGAATGAATCACATTTGAAAAGATATTGAACTTTGAGATAAAAACAAAACAAATGTTCTAAGAGAGAAAATTAAATAGGAAAGAAGAATAAGGAGGAAGAAAGAGGGAAAAAAAAAAAAAAAAGATGAGAGTGAGGAAATGAAAGGGAGGTAGGGAGGGAGAGAGAGAAAGACAAGGAGAGAGAGAAAAAAGTTCCCTTGTTTTAAACTTGGAAATTGTAGGTTCATTTCTAAGGGGTTTTTTTATGTCAAAAAGTGCAATGATGCATCAAAATAAAAAAAAATAAACTAAACCTGCATTAATTATAGTTTTATTTTTGAGATGAGGCTTCAAAATTTAGTTTGCCAGAGGGATTTTACTTGATCACAAAAATATGGTTAGATAGACAACAACTATGGAAGGCAGTGATTACTGGGGATTTAGTGACAAGACTTAGCATCCCTATCTGAGGTTACAGTTAAAAAAAAAAACACCTGAAGACGGCCAGTGAATGAAGCATAAAAAACAACATGCATAATGGTATTTTGGACAGAAACTTAAATAGTCTTTAAAAGGGGTATTTTTAGCCCCTAAAAAAGCCCCAGGGGACGTGAACCAAAATTTTGTCACGTTCAGAAATATTGAATTTACATTTGGTACAATTCCCTTCATATTTTGGCCAAGTTTCAGAAAAATCTAGTGGATTGATCAAAAGTTATGGGGATTCAAAAAGTATCATTTTTGGCTGTTTTTGACCCATTTAGGGTCCTTGGGATCACAACGAGAATTTTCATGATTTTTTTTACTCTGCACAACTAGATATAAAAATACAACTTGTGGCAAAATTTTTAGAAAAAATAGTACAGATGCCACTGAAAACAATGGTCCCTCTCCGATAAATTGAGGGACCAATAATAAATATTACACTGCTGTATAAGATAACCACAATTGTTTTATAGTTCAAGTAATGGAAACACTAGAATTTAAACTTTTTTCTAATTTAATTCCAATGATCCTGAGCAATACAGTCTGAACCAAATTCATAAAAAAAATACTTCCCCTAACTGTAATGGCCTAATAACTTTTTTACACACACACACACACACACAAATTATATTTTGACAATGGGAAAAAAATGTTTTCATACATATGTAAATACTTGCATGCCCTGTTGA
>JAUZSX010341026.1:0-10556 GCA_034780655.1 Idiosepius hallami
CACTTACTGAATTTCTTCAACATAATATTTTGGATTTTACCTTGGCTATTGTTTTAACAATAATGAATTCTTCAACAAAAATAATGTTAAGAAATAATACTATATTAAATTAATGTTCTTAGCTACTTTTACTTGCAATCAAGATTTATTAATTCCATAGACTGCCTATAAATTGGATATTAGTGTTAATGAAGGTTAAGTATTCTTAGCTATTTCTACCTGCAGGATTGAACCTGTAGCTTCAAGATAAATAATGTCTGAGCTTACATAATAACAATTTGAACCATTACACTATATAATATAATAGCTGTAGGCTAAAGGGTATATCAACTGAAACATTGTGACCAATAACAATATTTATGAGGGTAAAACTATATATAATTCAAATAATGACTATCACAAAAAAGTCATCCCAGCAAAAATTCAGATTCTTCTGTATCTTTGTTATTTATTTAGGGCACGGGCATTGGTTTTCAAAGTTTTTTATTAGAGTGGAACTCCATAGAAACATTCCGTGGCCAGAGGAACCCCTGTGCAATACTTTTTTTCAGAGTATTGTAAATGTTGTAAAAAAAAAAAACTTGTTTGAATAGATTACAATTATTCTCATAAAAAACTAAATGGAAAACTTGAGTCTGGTGTTTCTTGCACAAATCTTTAAGATCGATTCGAGGCAGTTAGTTTAATTATGTAATATTTACAATGTATAAAAACTTAAATTTATAACACTTAATACTTATAAAAATGTATAAAAACTTAAATTTATAAAACTTAAAACTTAAATTTTAAAGGAAAATAAGCATATAATAATCAAATAGATTTTACGAAATCAAATTTAAAATGTTTATGTTTGTGTTATTCTAAATTAAAAATTGATCAATTGCAGAACCCTCCATTGTACAAATGGAATCCGAGGAATCTGCAGAACATGTTTTGAAAACCACTGATTCAGCTGTACGCAGGGGCCCTCTTCTAATCTTTTTATATATTTGGTATCAAGATGAAATTTTTTCATTGCTATAATTTTAAAATATTAAGAGAATAGCATTTAAGGTTTGTCATTACTAAATTCAGAGTCGAAAATTTCAAATATTGTTTAAGAAAAGAAAAAAAAAGTTTCATTCCCATCCGATATCACCCTCACAATTTTTTCCCTCTCCCCCCAGATTTCTAATCATTGAAATGTACAGTTACATGATGATTAGCGGAAAAGTACTTAGTCCGATCAAGACACTTTTAGAAATTGTGCTTAAATTAGGCTTAATTTTTCTTTTAACAATTTCTATCAATTCTGGCAAAAATCACTCATTAACAAGAGTTGAATTGATTGCATGGAAGATTTTACATTAAAAAAACAATCTAAACATTTTAATTTGCTTATCTGTTTTTGTGTTTAATGGCATATCAACCTTTTTAGGTAATTTTAATGCTGAGAACAATTACTTATGATAAACATTATTTTATAACGGCGTATCAACCTTTTTAGGTAATTTTAATGCTGAGAACAATTACTTTTGATAAACGTTATTTTTATACGCACATAGTTTTTTTTTTTAATGACACAAGTTGCACTATTTAATCTATAGCCAAAGGGAAGATTGGGATTCATACCTTTCCAAAGGGTATTAGTCGGCATGTTAACGTAGACAGAACAACTTGGATTCAAACCAGCGTACTACGTTTCCGAAGTCCGATTGCCCACTGAGCCATGATGACTGCCCCATTTTAATTTTTCCTAAAAGAATAGTGTCTAAGATCAGAAAAATTGCAAAACCTACAATTTACATTCTAGTTACTTTTTTTTCTCTCTGCATTCATACAAATTTATTATGCTGACTATAATCCTCATCTTTGTATTTGTTAAATTCACTAAGTTTCCTGCAATTTATTCCATTTGATTCCACATTTGAGATTGGAACACTTCACCCCACAACTAAGTTTCTTGCTCAAAAATAAGAAAAAATTGAATTAAAGATATTAAAATTAAAAATATTTTTTTAATGAAATAAGTTTGAATAATGATATTCAACCAATACATATATATATTAGTCAAGTTTAAACATGGAGTCAACAGCCTTTGGTGACTGCCAGTTCCTTGCCTACACGGTCTGATGACTGCATAGGTGAGAAACTTAGTCACCAAAGGCCGTTGACGTTGTGTCTATGCTTAACTAATATACATGTTCTATCACTGATATTCAGCACTCTATAAGCAATATCACCTTAGAAGTTTTGCCTGATTTTTCCAGGGTGCCAGGGACTCACAACTAAGGTAATTAGAAGCTGAGGAAAGTATTTTTATACGAATTTCTCATGCTTTTTTTTTAAATACTAAATTAATTTCTAATGCTAATGTTTATATTAAATTCATTTCTTATGCTTTCTTATACTAACTTCATTTCTAAAGCTTTTCACTAGGGTAGTTAAAGTAGCCTATTATACAGGAAGGCAATGCCGTACATATGCAAATTTTAGTGGTCTGTATCATTTAAAAAAAAATAACTATCGTTTTTTGAAGAGTTCTACATATAAACAGGTTGTATTAGTTAATAACAATTGTGGTTTTATTATTAGCTACAGGATGTGGGGTTCATACAAACACGATAATATATTAGAAATGTTAGCTAAAGTGCTCTATATCAGTAATTGTTCACATGTAGTTGATATTTAAAGACAAAATTCTTTTAGGCTTTGGTGACTCAATTTCTTTCCCATGTCACCAATACAGAGGTAAGTAAGTGGCAGTCTTCAAAGGCTATTGACTCCATTGCTAATCATCAACATGAAGTATAAGTAATTTTCAATTATACAAATGGATATTAAAGCTCAGTTTCATAGCCTTGAGCTAAATGCTGAAATTTCAAGAAAACTTAATAGACATTACAGATATCAATTAAATGAAATATCAATTATTCATAAAGATGTTTAGTCATATTCTGAAATTTTTTTAATGCGTGTTTCGGTGAACATGTGATCACTTTTGTTTTCAATATTTAAATCAGAATTGTTTTTGTGGTCTATTGTGCTTATCCTTATACTTGATATTTTCACTATGTTTCAGTCGACTTGTTCCCTGGGCTTCGTCAAGGGTAATTAATTGTAACCAGATAGAAATGTGGAGTCATGAAAGGGTCATTTCATGTCAAAACACCAGCAAAATATTGAAATCTACAGAATTACTTGGAAATTGGTACAAATGTTCCTCTGGATGCGTTACACAAATTTGCCAAATTATTTGGTTCTAAACCTTACAGTTCTGATTTTGGAGGGGGGAGGAATTTGTATATGTTACTCCTAAATTTAGGCTGCGCAAAACGTCACAGAATCTTAGTTTTTTTTTTTTTTAATTTAAAATTGGTGGGTCTAACGACCTGGTAAATTGACATGGAATAACCCTAAACTGTATCCACAGTAATTACTACCCTAGTTGTTGCTGTTGGCCTGCTTGGTAGGATTTAAATTGCTATCAGACAATATTCACCTGGAACCGTCGAGACCCAATATGCCGAATCGCCCTGAGGGGCAATCAAGGTTGTATTGTTCTGATTTTTGTTATATTGAAACTAACAAACTGTTTATTTATTATGCATTTCAACTCTTTATTAAGAATTGTGAAATCTGGGAATTTGACTATTGCAACTTATTTTTGCTTCAAGTTTTGTCAACAGTGTAACATAGCAAACTAGAGTAAAGGAAAAGTCGCATCATGAAATCAGCTTTGCTGAACATCAGTTTCCACTTGGCTGTTTAGTTTAACACCATATCAATGTTTTTAATCAATCCTTTGCCAAGAAAAAAAAAAACATGTTTTTGACAAAGTGTTTTCTTTGGTCAGGTTATTTGAAAAGTAGCACTTGTACTATTTGGCCCATAGCTGTAGGGATCAAAAGGTTTGGTTTCCACATCTATAATGGACAGGAGTCAAAAATTGAATACAACAGAATATCAAGGATTTGAACTCTCATATTACTATTTCTGAATTGAACCACATAACCACAGGACCTTACAGACTTTCCCTCCTATAGAAGGAAATTAAGATTGTCTGGTAGTCAATTTGAGAACATAGCAGAGGATTAAGAGAGAATTGAGCAATTCCAATACTGATTACAAAATTTGCTGCAGCTTAAAAAAAAAACCTTATTCTGATCAGACTTTGGGATTAGTTTGTTGAGATTCCAGCGGAATGTCAATCAGGTTTTTAGTCAGGGATATAGGAGTGAGAGTTTCTTATCAGACAGGTACAGTAGGAAGATATTCGATATTTGACAAATAATTATTATCACAAGAACATGAAAAACAAGAGAAGAAACTAAGATTTTATGAACAAGAGTGGAGACCATATTGTAAGGCTTATGAACAAGTATTTCCTGGCTTTGCCTGAGCACCGGAGACTTGTGACAAAGGTAGTTAAGGAAGCCTATTATATAGGAAAGCAAAACTGTATGTACACAAATTTTAGTGGTTCGAATCATTTTATAATGCCTATTTTGGTGGTTGTTTTGGTGTTCATTTTGATTTTTTTGTAATTAAAATTTTTTACCCTTTAGCAGCTATTTCCCTGGCTCAAAACCAATTAGAAAAACGTCCCCAGGTCAAAAAACCCAAATATCAAATTTCAAGCTAAATCTAGATATAAAATTTGAAGAGTAGTTTGGTAGAAACTGCAACAGTTCCATCTTACAACTTAAAGCTCTTAGCAGCTGAATTTCTACCTCTCAAAAAAAAAAAAAAAGCTTTCCCCATGTCTGAATAGCCTTTGTATCAAATTTTCAATCTATGAAATTATTTTAATTCAAATAGATGATTTCATTTTTGTTTATGCTATATTTTTATTGGGACATTGATTTTCCTTTTTAATTTTTTCTTATTTTTTATAGTTTTTAACATCCCAAATTAAATGTTTTTCTTAGCTTAGTTATTTCTAGAGAGTTCTACAGACAAATTTAGTTTTAGTTGACCTTTGACAACTAAGTATATTTTCATTTACTACTAGCCAAATAGTAATTTTACTAGCCAAATCCATAAGATGTTATTACACCCTAATGTTATAAAGAAACCTATATTTGTTACTTATTTTACAAAATATAATCCATTAGCCATTTCAATTTAAACTACTTTTTTTTAGCATAGAAATGTTTTTTTTAAACAGCCTCTTAAAAAGAAATGGATTATACTGTTATATTTTCTCTATTAAATCTTTTATTCCTTAAGTAATTTAACTTTGTTCCTTTAATTAAAAAATGATATTAATAATAGTTGAAAAGACATTTTTTACTCAGTATTTGAAAGATAGTCAGTTAAAAAAAGTCGCCAAAAGATAAGTGTTTTAATATTTTTAGTCGCCACATGGAAAAATCATTCGAAAATGCTAGTTTCAATCACAATATAAAGCCCTGTATAAAAGCTATTATTTTAATAATTCCTATTTCCACTTTATGGGCCCAACAAGACTGTATATTCAGAAAGAGTCTGGAAATACTCTGTAAACAAGTGTTTTCATCTGCTTTGCTACATAAATTTTGTGAATTTAAAAAAAAAAATTTTCTAAAATAAGATTAAAGAATATTTTCTGTGAAAATCTACTTTGTAGGAGTGCAGGACTTAAAATTTCTTTCATTTTCTTTTTAAGATCTTAAAAAGAAGAAGAAAAAAAAAAAGAAAACTACAAATATTTACAAAGAATAAATTTAAAGGAAATTTTACAATGAAGTGTTGTTTAATTTATGAAAATATATAGGAAAACATAAGAAGGTTTTTAAGTATTATTTTATATTTGCAAAAAAAAAAAAAAAAAAAAGAGAGAAAAAAAAAAGAAATTTTATATAATAAATTTATTTATTTAAATTAATCAATAAATTAAATTCATTAATTTATTTTGAAAAATGAAAAAAAAAGAGATTCAGTTTCAGATCAACAATTCCGGAATTTTGTCTATGAATCTGTTATCACGGAAAATTAGTATCCCAAGATTTAATATATACAAAAAAGTTCTGATTTTCATAGTAGGATGATAACTGTCTAAGGGGTAGAGGATTAGATTTATAACATTTTAGTTTGGTTTCAATCCTATTCAGACTAATATCTGCTGTTTGTGAAGCTGTCCTAATGAGATGTAGACAGCGAAACAGGCCTTTATACAAGTTGACATGGTTATATAAAAAACAAAACATTTTACTGACATCTGAAGAAAGGTTGAGGACATTCTGAAATATGTGTATCTCATTTTTTTTAAAATAATAATAATAATACTTATTACTAAAAGGCTGTACAAAAAATGTCAGGGGTTTGAGATTGATTAATTGGTTTATTTTACCAGAATTGTCAATCCTTTTGGGTTATTTAATGCTGCATTCACTGTTTGTTAATTTTTCAGATTTTGATGGTGCTGAGAAGTAGAGATGGTGTATTGTTTGTTTGCTTTGATTTACTGCATATCAACCTTTTTAGGTCATTTAATGCCAAGAACAAAAAAACAATCATTTTTAAGAAAAATTCATCAATACATCACAATATGCACTCTTTAGTCCATAATAGGTGGGAATATGGGGATTCATACCTTTCCTAAGGCTTTAGTCCAAATGTGAATATAAACGGAACTTGCGTATTAGAATTCAAGAGTATAACAGCCTAATCCACTGTCCCAAGTGGACTTCCTCTCGAGATTATACATTTTGATAGGTGTTGTTTTTTAGTTTTTTCCAATTATATTTTGTTGTATAACTTTATTTGTTTCAGAAATTCTAAAAGGTTTTCGTGATCAATTTTTTTAATAAAATTGATTTCAGATTGTTTTCTACCCAGGGTTTAGATCATTGGTTTTCAAACTTTTATTGCCAGCGCCCCCCCCCAATCGCTGCTGGACCAAAATGCCAATGCCCCCTTCTTCCAACGAATGTCAGATAGACTGTAGAATATATAGTAGAAGTAAACAGGCATGTATACAACTAGTTGCAGCAACTGGGGAACCCTTAATCAAATCGACCAGTTTTCCCATCCTTTCTACCAGTAGCACCCACTTTGAAAACCACTAGATGATTCAAATCAAACAGAGTCTAAAATAACTTCACCTCTTCTGATTATAACAGTAACACATACACACACACAAAACCAATATGTCTGTGTTTGTAAAACCTTGTTTTTCTTTTCATCTTATTAGTTCTAAGTTCTAAAAAGGTTAATCGAGATCAACTCAATCCATGATGTAAGTAAACAATGAAATACTGGGCTTATGTCTAATGTCATATTTGGTATTGTTTTCCTAATAATGCATAACAAAAGCTTTTAATACTGAAGACATGACTTCAAATGAATAAACACCAAAAGAAAAATGTAAAATATTATTAAAAAGAAACTCTAAATATACTAGTTTCAAAGATATGACATTTTAAATTGTCATGTAAAATAACCTACAAAGCGAAAAAAAAAAATGAAAAGAAAAAAATAATTTAGGTTCAAAGAGAAATTTTTAAGTTAACTTTTAACATAACCAAAGTAAAAAATAAATAAATCATAATAATAATGTTTAAATGTCATTTGAATTTATCAGAATCTGTAAATTAAAAAAAAATGTTTACTGTTAATACTTTCAGATCACATGTTATTTTATAAATAATTTGTAAAAAATAATTTTTATCACAGAAGCAATATTTATTTTCTTTTTTTTTTTTTTTAATCCTCAAACACTGATCAAACAATGAGTAATAATTTTTTCCTTCCTTTTTCTATTTTTTTAAGATGGGGAAAGTCCACTTGAGACCGTGGATAGCCAGTTGGACTAGGGAATCATAATACACAAATTCAAATCTCATGTGTTTCCATTTCCATTCAAACTAATACCCTTGGGAAAAGTATGCATTCCACCACATTGCTTTTAGCTATGGATTAAATAGTGCATTTTGTGTTAGTTAAAAAACTGTGTGGACAAAAAACATTTATAAAAAAGAACTGTTCTCTTCATTAAATGACCTTAAAAAGGTGGATATTATATATACTAAGTTACACAAATTAGGCACAAGGCTATTTTTACATGCTCTATATACGTGGGCTTTTTGCATTCAGTGTTGCTCTTCACCGAGATGAGTTGTTCTCCCGAGTTAATGAGCCCCATAGAACTGAGGCAGCTAAAGGTGAATGTAATAGTTTTGACTGGGATTTGAACTTGTGTACTACGATTTCAGAGTCCAAGCTTATACCATTGCTCCACCCTCGTTGGCTCTTAAAAAGCTAGAGATACAGTAAAACAAAACAGACAAAATAAACTGAACAAAGAAAGAAGTTATTGGTAAAAAAAAAACATTTAAGTGGACTGGAGTCCTAGAATCTGAACACCCACTAACAGTGCAGAGTGGGATAACTTGTTTTTTTAGATTGTTTTTTTTTTTTTTAATGAAATAGATTTTGAAAAGAAAAGTTGTTTGTTTTTTTGCTTGGGGAAAGGTTGGATTGACTAACAACATAGTTCAGCGTTGCCTATGAAACTACAAACATTCTAGAGGTACAAGACACCAATGAGAAGACTAAGGGAAAATTATTTATTGAGACTGATTTAGCAGCCATTATTTTTTTTTTGCATTATATATATATATATATATATATATATATATATATATATATAAAAAAAAACAAATATAATTTTTTACAGAAATTGCGCACCACCCAGTTTCTTATAAATCCTCTCTTTCTCTCTCACTCTTTACATATTTACTTGGTTGAGCACAAACACAACCTAGGAATAAAGCCATTTTATGTGCCCATACCTGGGCTTTTGTAATCTTTCTCTCTCTTTCTCATATATTCATAAATATATGTGGGCTATCGTTGGTCATAAGATGTCACAGTTCGAACTTAATAGCAATGTCGGTAACAACAGACTCTTATTATACACACAGACATTTATTTATAAATAAGCACATATAAGTAAACACATACAGAAACATACACAGGATTTCCTAGAATTTGCGCACCACTCAGATTCTTATATATACACACACAACAAAAAATAACAATGGAAATGGATTGTTTCAATTATTTCAATTTGTAAACAGATAAATACATGCCTTGACGAAAGTTGGAATTAACCAAAACATTATAATGTTGAAATAATCCACTTACAAGTTTGTTTTTTCAAAAAATATTTTTGCTATATACAAATATCTATATGTAGTAGACATGCATAGACATGGAGTCAACAGCATTTGGTAACACTTAGTTTCTCAAATGTGCAGTCATCAGACGTATCATTGGATATGCTCTATCAGTCATAATGAGCACTTTGATTATTAATATAAGCAAACTTTACAGATTAATAAAAATCAGGGTGGTGTGATATATATATATATATACACGCACACACTAACACATGGATACACACATACACACACCCTGTTGCAAACACAAAAATAAATGCCCATATAAATATGCTCATTCTTGGTGAATTTATGTTATTCCAAATCCCATAACCAATGATGTTCTCCAGACAATCCAGATGATAAAACTTAAGCAGAGAACTTCTAAATTCCTAACCGAATATATATATATATATATATATATATAAATATTATATATATTTGTATATTTATATATATAAATAAACCATATTAATCACAATTAGAAATTGACATCAATAAATAATTGGAAATTTGCATATAGGCATATTTTATTTTTATTAGAGTCATCGGTGCAACTCATCCAATTCGAACCATTGAACCCAGTGATCAAACACAATGTCCTTAACCACTAAGCTACGGGAACATTCATATTTTAATTATGTTAATTTTGGTAGTCAAGAATTTTCATCACTTATTATTATTAATAATAATAATAAATATATTTATATGAAATTGTTCTGGTTAAAAAAATAAACAATAACTGTGATGGAGGCAGAGAATTTATTATGATTTCTAAGAGAGAAAATAAATAATCAAAACAAACCAATTCTCTCTTTTTTTAATTAAAGACTAAATAGAAAAAAAAAGCTTTAATTATAATTTTTATTAGATGTGAGCAATTTGCCAGCTTTTTCTCTTTTATTGACACTTTTATAACTGAATTGTCAATAAAAATGCTTTTTTTTAAAACTCATTATTAGGGCTGTGGTGACAATATTCTTTTTAAAATATGCTTTATATTCTCTTGAAATGTTGGAAATATTATTCAAGAATATGCGTAAGAATATGCTTTTTTTGTTGGAATATTCTTTTTAAAATGAATATGTTTTTATTTCTCAGGAATGTACTTTTCATATGCTTTTTCTTAAAAGCATATTTTTTTAAAGAAAAAGAATATGCATTTTGTTTAAATAATATTATTTTTTAAAGAAAAAAAGCCTCTTTTTCTCAGAAATATTCTTTTTAAAAAAGAATGATTTTTGTTAAATATTCTGTATGCAATGAATATGCTTACATAAAAAGAATATTCTAGTCACAGCCCTACTTATTATACTCAATAACCTTGGGGATTTTTTTTTTTATTTATTATTTCTTTTTAAACGGCATTCACCCTATACGGGTTGAGCCGGCACCCCATGAACATTCGAATATTCATAAGGATGATACTAG
>JAUZSX010341036.1:0-10554 GCA_034780655.1 Idiosepius hallami
AAATTTACTTGAGATGAGGTTTGATTATTTGTATATTTATTATGCAGACTATAGTCCTCATCTTTATATTTGTTAAATTTACTTGAGATGAGGTTTGATTATTTGTATATTTATTATGCAGACTATAGTCCTCATCTTTATATTTGTTAAAGTTCCAAATGTTGGATGATTTGGCCTTCTTCATCGATTTTTTTTTTTATCCAAGGTCAGGATTAAAAAATTAATTGTCCAAAACATTGTAAAGAAATCTAAAGATGAAAATCTAAAGATGATTTATATTTTACCAGTTGTGAGTCCGATTTAAAAAAAAGTCAATAATCCGAATAACAACAAGAAAAAATTCTGAAACCTCATTGGAAGAATTAACAATCAAAACAAATAAATTGTTATTTTAAAAACTCAAAATGTAAACCCCTTACACCAGATGACAATGTCGTAATCTTCGTAAGCTGAAGTCAGGAATTCATGAAGAAACGGCCTTTTTAATTCTTCTGCTCGTTCTGCAACTGATTTATGATCTAAAAAAAGAAAAAAAAAAAACGTTATGGCAGAGATTAGTTACATAGTTTCATCACTCATACATATTGCTTGACTCTTTATATTCATATTGTGACCCCTGGGCAGCAACGGTGGAGCATTGGTAAAAGCTCGGGCTCTGGAATCGTATTACGCAAGTTCAAATCCCAGTCAAAACTATTACATTCACTATAGCAGCCTTGGGCAGATGGGGCTCGTTAGCTTGGGGAAGCAGTTCATCTAGGTGAAGGGTAACACCGAATATATAAATCCCGGGTAAGAGCACGTAAAAATGGCCTTGTGCTTAACTTGGTTAGGTGCTCTACCAAGTAAATATAATATTGTTACCCCTTAACAGGGGGCTACAACACTTAGCAAAGGGATGGGTGAGCAAAGGGATGACTTACGAAAGGGATGACTTAGCAAAATGATGACTTACCAAAGAGAGTGTAGTCAATGTCAAGAACCAACAATTTTTTTCCTGGTCTTGAAGGATTGAGAATTTCAATTTTGTATTCTTTAATTCTTCGTTCTATTTTGGCTAAATGTTCCTCTCTAGAAATAGAAACAAAAAAAGGACTTTGGAAAATTCTTTGATATTGCATTGTATTTAGAATAAGGAACTTTTCTAAAAAGGGAAAGATTTTAAGGATTTCTTCAGAGTCAGGACTGATGGTGGGGGTGGGGGTGAGGATTTGATGTTTCAGGAGGATGACCTGAACGGATGAAGCACCAGACAGTCTTTGATTGGAATCAGTGTGATGAAACCTGAAAAAGAGACTTGTTTCCACTCTGACTCCAGTGAAAGCCACTGGTTACTAAAAGTGTGCAAGGGCTGATTCTGACTGATCTGAAAACTTGGAGTTGCTTCAAAGCTTGTCAATTTACATAAGAAAAATAAAGGATATAATATATAATATATATCTATATGATAATAATAGTATAATATATCTATATGATAATAATAATAATACTAATGTAGAGAAACAAAGAAAAAACATTTTATTACATATATCAATCCTTTAAACCCTAAAGAACCGATATTACACCCATGGCAACCTAAGACAAAAGAAGACACACACACACATCGATATTTCAGCTTTTCCTTTGGACCCTGACTTAGAAAAAATAACCAACTAGTCACTCAAAGCCTTTCTATTAAAAAGCCATATTAGGGTTGAAATGTCAATATGTCTATTTTTGCCTAAAGTCACTAAGGCCGATATATCGGCCTATTAAGGTCAAAAGGGTTAATTGAATCAATTGAATTGACACAAAAACCAAATTGCTTTTAATTTTGTTTTCATTAAATTTTGATGGGATTTTTTTTAAACTCCTTTTTATTTTAAAATTCAAAAATTGAAAAAAAATTAACTTTTGGTAAAAAGAAAAAAGAATATCATAAAAACAAATACATTTGAAAGAATAAATAATAATAATTTTAAAAATAAAAAATAAATAAGATAAATATGGAAGCCTATTTCAATTGAAAAAAATAAAACAAAAGACAATCTTTTTTTAAAAAAAATAATTCCACTCAATAAACATCATTTCTTTTTAGGGATTTTGTTTTTATGTCTATTAATAAATTTCCCCACAAAAAAAATGTTCATAAAAATATTTCCAAGTCGAAAAAACACTTTTTTTTGTGATTTTTTTGTTTAAAAAAAACAAACTTCTTTCCAAAATTTAGAACAATTTTGTTTGCTCAGAATTCAAATTACTGAATTATCTCCCTTTCTTCGTTTCCCAAACTGTTATCAAATAGAATCCTTTTGATCCTGACTCAGCAAAATAACCAAAGTAGTCAAACAGAGCTGTTCAATTGGAAGACCATATTATGGATAATGGTTTGTCTTTTTTTTTTTTTGCCTAAGGTTGCCAGGGCCAATTTATTGGCCTTTTAGGGTCCAAAGGTTTAAGCATGTCATTTGTGTTCAAAGTAAAGCAAATTGTAGTGGAGTTTTTGGAAATGATTTATTTGTGTGTAACAAACATCTTACCTGTTTTCAATTGCAACTTCTTCATCTTCAATGTCAAGGTCATTTATGGTATTTGGAAGATTCTTAGGAGGTTCTTGAACCTCGGCCTGAAATATTTACAATAATAATAACAACGATATTAATAATAATAATAATAATAATAATGATAATGATGATAATGATAATAATAATAATAATGATAATTATGATGATAATGATGATAATAAAAATAATAGACACAAGAATATAAATAAATTAAATAAATTGGATGAACAAATCCTAAATAAATGAATTTCTTTTCAAATGAATAACCAAACTTTGTTTGCAAAAAATTACTGAAAAATTTTTTTTTATGATTTTTTTTTTTACAAAATTAAAAAACAAAAACACCCACTGCTTTTACAGGTTATTAAATTTTTTTTTTTTCAAGTAACAAAAGGGCTTAAAAATTGGAATAAAGTAAATCAATTGTTACCAAGACTTCTTCTCTCGTTCCCATCATCATAATTTTGGTATTGGCTTTTATATTCAACGCTGCAATATCCACGTCATCTTCTGGAGGACGACCTGAATCAGAAATAGAGAATTAATTTTGCTGACAATCAGAATCTAGCGATATGGGCATGGCGGTGTGTCTGTTAGTGTCGTCAGTTGACGTTACACTGAGTATAAAAGAGAAAATCGTCACGTATATTTTTAGAGCGGGCAGAAAGTTACAGGTGGGGACATTTGGTTGAATAAATGGTTAAATAAAAGTCTGAGATCGTGTTACGCGAGTTCAAATCCCAGTCAAAAGCATTACTTTCACTTTAGCTGCCTTGGGCAGATGGGGCTCGTTACCTCGGGAGAGCAGTTCATCTAGGTGAAGGTAACACCGATTATATAAAGCCCGGGTAAGAGCACGTAAAAATGGCCTTGTGCCAAACTTGGGGGTGTTCACCAAGTAAATATCATATATGTAACTGAAAAAATATATTTTCTCCTCCTCTTGCCTGGTTTTCGTTTATTTGGTCCAATACGTTTCTTATTATCACCACTATCCTTATAGGTACATTATTATGATCTTCCATTTGTTAATCCAGCAAAAACTTCTTTAGTGTGTCACATAATATATAAAATGCCACACTGTTCATTCTCCATCTCAACTGATTAATATATTTCTGTATTAAAACATAAAACTTATTTCAATATATTGGCTCTTCAGAGTAAAAAGGGTTAAATCTGTTCTACCTTGAACAAAAGATTGTACAGGCAATATTTTTACCTTTGGTTGTCCTGATATAGAGTTCTGATTGGTTAGTTGATGATTATGCTATGTCAGGGTCCAAAGTTATAAAGTCTTGAATTAAAGCAATTATTAGGTATAAGAAAATTTGACAAATATATTTTCTTGGAAGGTATTAAGTTCTTACCTGTAAACCTGCAGGTGATTGCCCATGGCGTTGACATATGTTGATACATTGTTGCACGTTTTTCACATTGCCTCTAAATTTCATAGCACGATGAGGTCTATCTCTGTAGCATCCAATCGGCCCTAGAAAAAAAGCAAGTGTTAAGAAAGATCTGTTTAGTACTAAGATGGATGACCTCATAGGAATAACAGTACTGTATCAGGCTAGTCGGCGGTTCATGACATGATAAGTTTAATGTATTGAGCAATTGAACTGAAAGGCATTCCCCATCCCTTTCCTCACAACTACCAACCATGCCAAATAAACTTCTTCTATTAGAGATAACCCCTAGGGTGAAGACTGGGAGTCTATGTTTAATTTGAGATTCCGAAAAACTCTATAATTCTAAGTCTGGACAGGTGAGGAAAAATATTCTTGCTCAACAAGAACAGCAACAAACATTAATTTTTTCTTAGATTGATTTTCTTAACAATTTCTTTTTTAATGTTTCTACACGAATTCTTTGAGATGAAGTTTCATAATCTATGTATTGACTTTATTTGCAGAATGATGTCCTCATCATTATATGCGTATCACGAGGGCTGGTTAAATATACTTTTATTGAAAAATATTCATGTCACAGATATGATAACTAGGGCTGTGACACGGCCATTATAACTAGGGCTAATAACTAGGGTTGTGTTAAGAATATTCTTTAATAAAAGCATATTGTCATAACCTACTAGTAACTTCAGAATTATAAGAAATTGTCAAATTCCCAAAGAGCTGAGTAACGAAAAGAATATTCTTTAAGAAAGGCATTCTGCCACAGTCTCACTAATACCTACTACTGAATTAAAAGAAATGGTAGAATTGCAATATAGTAGCACAAGCATACTTTTTTAAAAAAATAAAAGCATATTGTCACTGCCCTAGTTATTACAACTTGAGATCCCGGTTAATCACATGACGAAGGTCAAGGAGGGTGGCATTCAGAACGGTTAAGATTAAATCAGAAGAAAATAAAAAAGGGACAGTTAATTTAATCGAACATTTTTTTCAATTGAATAGTGCGTTGTGGCGTTTTTGTTTAATATCCTTTGGTTTTCTTCGACGACGGCTAATGTATAATTGTACGGGTCCTGTAATACGATGAAAGTGTAGGAGTCTAAAATTAAATCCTTGATTGTAGTTCGATGAAAATTAACATTTTGGGAGCATTTTTAAATTTTAAAAGTCAGCGGATTATTAACTGCCAGTGAAGAAAGTCCAAACTTTGCTACAAGAACAGTTGCTGCGCCACTGGCAATAGGATAATGAGGCTGAAACATAGTGTAATAATTACGATTGTGATATTATGCTTTTATTAAAGATTATTCGTGTCACAGGCTTCACTATTTTGCGATTTTACTATTCCTTTTGATTCATTACTTATTAGTAGGGACCTGACAACATACTTTTATTAAAGAATATACTTGTCACAACCCAAAGAATTAGAGATGTGACAAGCATATTCTTCAATAAAAGAATATTTTCACAGCCTTAGTAATGACAACTATGAAGTGGGGGACAACAGTCCACAAATAAAATCGATATAAAACTTAATCTTTAGTATTTTTCTGTTTTTTCTTTTATTTTAGAGATGAGGCTTTATAATCTGAGTATTGACTTTATTGCTGACTTTTGTCCTTATCTTGGTAGGGGTTTTTTTACAACATTTCAGCCAACTTCACCTATCTGAGGTTGCAGTTAATCGCCTGAAGTCGGAAAGAGGTGAAGTTGGCCGAAACGTTGTGGAAAAAATTTATGAAGACTAGGACAAAAGTTTGCAATATGTTATTACTCAATTTCTCTGGTCTACATTTACTTGGTTGAGCACCAAGCCAAGTTAGTCACAAGGCCATTTTACATGTTCATTAAATCCCTAGGCTTTTTAAAATCCCTGTTGCCCTTTACCTAGATGAGTTACTCTTCCGATTCAACGAGCCCCATCTGCTCAGGATAACTGAAAGGAAATAAATGCAAGGGTTTTTCACCGAGTTTTGAATTTGCGTAATACGATTCCAGAGTCCAAGCTTATACCAAAGCTTTAATTTATTTTTTACAGCTAATTTACGAGACATTAAGAAAAAGGCAGCTCAACCGCTGGGTTAAAACAACCTTCTAAGACAGGATTTCCCATTTACTTCGATCGCGATCGACTTGCAAAGACATTGGGGATAGATTGTATGGCATTGGGGAAAAATCGTTGGTGCCAAAAAGTTGATTTTCCTCAAAATGACCTCTGACCTATGATGTCAGAAAATGTTGAAAAATTCTTATGAAAACCCGTAATAAGAAACACCGATTACATCATGTATGAGTAAATAGTTTCATATTTAAGTCAAGCAAGGTTGAGCCTATTCAGTACTAAGATGGCAACCACTTAAGAATATCAGGTACTGGACCAGGCTTGTTTGCCGATTCGTGGCATGTTTAGTCGAAAGCATTAAACATTCGAACTAAAAAAAAAACTTTCTCTTTACCCCTTAACCCTTCTTTACAACAACTGACTATGCGACCTAAAACGTTTTTAATTAGAGTCACTCCAAAGGATTAGTACAGAAAGTCTCAGAGTAATCTGGGATTGCAAAATGTCTATGATCACAGGTAGACTAATCCAAGCTTGAACGGTTGAGGAGATGTCCTTCTGCTCATCAACAATAAGTACGTTCGAATCACGTCAGAGACACCAGTTCTCGCATTGCTTAAACTACACAGGTGTGTGTATTTCGTATCGGTACGATAATTAACAACATGTGGTCACACAGCATGTCCAAAATGTTACTGTGCCCTATGGGCATATAAGAATTTAAATAAACTAAATAAACTAGTAATTTTTTTCATTGACACACACATTGCTCAGACAACACAAGTCTGTATTTCGTATTGATAAAATAATTAACAACACATCCTAATGCAGGGTGTCCAAAAAGGTATGTGCACTACAGAAAATTAAATTTAATTAAAAAATATTGAGACAATACAATTTTTACGAATCATTATTTTCCTTTTATTTACAGTGTCACAGCTTATCTTAAAGAAAATTCTAGAAATACCCCATTCCCTATTTGGACTAATGAAAAGGGTATTCTCATACATTCTACTGTAAAACAACTTTTCAGGCATATATAAAGAGTTGAAGAAAAATAATTTAAGTTTATACTTACTCAATGTTTGCACGGCATGCGGAATTATCAATGCAAAAACTAAAAGAAAAAAAGAAATTGATATTAGACATTTACAAAAAAATTTTTTTTTTAAAATACAGAATAAAAATAGAAAATTAAATAGAAAAATATTAACAAATCAATAATAATAATCGTTTAAAATATTAATGTTTAATTTATTTGTGTTGTACGGCATATCAAACTTTTGAATAAAAAATTTGTTGTTCGTATTTTTTTTCAATAACGTTGTATGCCCTATTTAATTTCTAGTTTAAGAGAATGCCAGGATTCATAACTTTCCCAAGTGAATTAGTAAAATTTTGAACATAAACTGGGATTTTAACTCGTATATCACGATATCAAAGTCCGATTGTTTACCCACCTGCCCGTCTTACCAACGTCAAAGAGTGCATCCACCCGATGGTTTAACCACATCCCCAGATACTAACGTCCCTGTGTAAGATAGGCTACCTGGTATCCATAAATGGTTACCCATCTGAAGGACTGACTAGGTTCGTCGTTGCTTAACTTCGGTAATATATGTCAGAAACCGGTTTTTTTAACTTGACTTGACCCAATATGAATATATATATACGTATGTATAAGTATTTATGCACGTGTGTGTGTATAATTATATATATCTCTTTAAACCTATTATAGCAAGCAAAGTCTATATTATTTATAACTGATTCAGTGGCATAGCAAGGTAGGGGATGAGGTGGCGGTCAACAACGGGCGACACATTCCAGGGAGTGGCATTTTAAGGGGGTTAATATAAATAATAGAAAAAAATAATAGTAAAAAGTTCACAAAAAATCTGAAATTTTATAACCAAAGTTTTTTTTATAGTTATAGCATGTTTTATGCCCTTAATAATACTGTTTTTAAAGGGATTTTTAAACTGTATCATCACTCCAATTAAAAAAAAATGTTTCAAGTTGAATATAATTAGATTGTTGACTGTGGTTCCATAGAAATAATTATTTTTAGGGAGTTTTGAAATTTCAACGTAAACTGGTTATCAGTTGTTTAAGGGCGCAAATCATAAGATTTCTAAACTGTATCATCACTCCAATTAAAAGAAAATGTTTCAAGTTGAATATAATTAGATTGTTGACTGTGATTCCATAGAAATAATTATTTTTAGGGAGTTTTGAAATTTCAACGTAAACTGGTAATCGGTTGTTTAAGGGCGCAAATCATAAGACCAGCAAAATACGAGCAGCAAAAATTGCTGCTACGCCACCGTACTGATTTCATTGTCACTTGGCGTTGGATATTTCTTAACCTTAGATATGACATTTATGTAATTATTTAGTGAAGGCTTAATTATAAACAGTTTTTTTAGACGAGATTTGTATTTATTTTACAAAAATACATCAGAATAACACTCTGTTATTGTTTTTGCTTTCGTCTAATGAAAATAAATCAACTTTTTGCTTTATATCGGAGATTTGTTGCACCCACTGTATTTGATTTTTGATACGATATTTGTATTTACCATATAAAAAATACATTAAAACCGAACTTTGTTTTACTTTTGTTCGTGTGTAATGGAATTATTATGTAGAAAAATATGTTTGCAGCTTCTACAAATAAGGTTTTATTCAATTTGTCACAAAACTGTTTTATTTATCCTCGTTTTGAGTTAAGTGGATCTTGTGTAGAAAAATAATTTTGTAACTTGCATAAACAAAGTTTTCCTTCGATTTATCTCAGAACTTTAATTTCAGCCTCCAATTAAATTCAGAGGATCTTATGTATGAAAATAGTTTTTACAATTTCAATAAACCAACTTTTTGCTTTTTATCGGATACTTATTGCACCCACTGTATAAGAAGTAAAAGAAATAACAGACCTCTGTGGATAATCTAAATTATATCAGATTTAATTTTGGTACTTTTAGCTTATACGCACCATGGAATAAATAACTAAATAAATATCGAAGAGCTAGAAATTCAAGTATAATCTAATGGTAAAAAAACTATGAATGATTCATTTAGCTGAAGTAAATTAATATGCAAAAAGGCATGAATATTTTAAAAGAAAAGCTACCGACAATAAAAATGGGTGAAAATACTTACTGCAAAGATACCGCATGAATCCGATCTTTGCCTCCATCGCTGCGAATATGGCAAATCGTGGAGACACCCACCATTTTATAAAGCCTTGCTTTCACATATGTTCACAATGATTATTGATAATTATCCGAAATCAAATCGCAAGCGGTTACATATTTCACATCGAATAATTTCCTTTTGGGCCATCATTTCAGGGAGGGTGTTTTTCTTTTCTTTTTATGTTTCAAATCTTCGAGCAGGTGTTTTCGATTTGCAAATATTTTTTTGTCGTTTAGATCTATTGACATGTCAGATATCGGCAAAAATATTTGCACAAGGAGAAGAGAAAAAAAGTCATTTTCAATTCATCTTTTACGGCTATTTTAACGATGAGTTAGGAATAATTAATTGAAATTGATTGCCATTCTAAAAATGACCCTGGCATTTTT
The DNA here is from genome assembly GCA_034780655.1 of Idiosepius hallami. Lineage (NCBI taxonomy): Eukaryota > Metazoa > Mollusca > Cephalopoda > Idiosepiidae > Idiosepius > Idiosepius hallami. The sequence goes on from JAUZSX010341036.1 coordinate 9,608, forward strand.
GCGAGATAATATTTTTAACATTAGTTCTCTTCATCCATTATTTGTATAGTAAAACCTTCCACGTCGCCTAACTTTTAACTTTGAATTCTACATATTCAAACAGGAACAACCACCAAAATGCCCATCATGTCAGAGGGCTTACACAATCGAACATATCCTCATTGAATGTAAAACCTACACTACCGCAAGAAGACGCCATCTACAAACCAACAATACGAAATACTTATTTAAAAACATCTGCACAGATGACATTCTCTCATTTCTGTAAGAAATCAAACTATATAAAAAAATATGATACAATATCCTACAAAAAGCCACTAACTCAATCAAACACCCTCATCTTACAAAAAAATACACTACTAAACTACTACTACCTCACCACATTTTAGATACTCTCCCTACTACGACGCACTATTAGATACAGTAATGCCTTGTGTGTTGCCTACCTCTAGGCAGTATCGAACATATACAAATTTTAGTGGTTTGAATCATTTTTTTAAAACAAGGTTTGTTGTTTCATGGAGGTACGTATTTTGTGTGGTGGTTAAACACCTTAGGAAGGCCAGCAGATTAAGCGGGTCAAAACAATGTGAAGAACATCAACTGTTGTGGGGGCTTACACCCCTCCTACTCTTACTACATGGACTCGCCCAACAGGCATGTAAGCAAAGCCTGCTAGATGAGATACTCTCCTGAGTTAACGAGCCCAATCTGCCCGAGGCAGCTGAAGTGAATGCAATGGTTTTGTCTGGGATTTGAACTAGCGTAATATGATCCAAGATCCCGAGCTGTTACCAATGTTCCACCGTCGCTGCAAATATTACATAAATTATATGTCTTGGCGTCACTCGTTGTCGAGTATGACTGTCTTCCGTCTTGGATCTGTGGACCCTTTCGTGGAGGACGCCTGTGCGTGATGTCTTTTAACGTGGGGAGACTGATGCACC
>JAUZSX010341047.1:0-10554 GCA_034780655.1 Idiosepius hallami
TAAAATACTAGAAGTATTACCCAGCTTTGCCCAGAGCCGGGGAATGGCTAATACCTTTTTTTTTTTTCAAAAACGCTTCTTGTTTGAAAAGGAATTATTTTTTCTTAATTTTCAAAAATGCTTCTCCGTTATTTATTTATTTATTTTTTATTCAAAAACGGTTCTTCGTATCTTCTCAGTGTTTAAAAAAAAATTTTTTTTTTAAACAAGAATCACCTCTTCTAAAATGCTAAAATGATTTATACGGTTAAGTTGCATTAGAAATACCGGTTCCCGTCAGATCACCAAAGTTAAGCAACGTCAAGCCTGGCCAGTAGTAAGATGAGTAACCATTTATGACTACTAGTTTTCACAGTTCAATTTCATAATTTTTTCTTAAAATATAGCGCCTACTTGATCTAGCCACACATATGCTTGTAAATTCAAAACCGTTCAAACGCATGAGTTAGAGTTTTAATAGTATATTAGATTTGGGTCTTGATAAGTTTGTAACGTCTTCAACTTAGAGTTAAACCAATTCAATCGAAACACTAAAATGACTGGCAAACTTAATTTCTTTTATAAATAAAGGATCGATTCAGAGGGGAAAATACTCAACTCTAAAATCTAAATACTAAATCAATAAAAAAAAAAAAGGTAAAATATTTGCACCCATTTTTGTTCTATGAAATTCAATAAAGAAAACACCTCCATGATGGATTAAGTTTGAAAAAAAAAAAACATTTTTTTTAAATTTCCTTCTCTTGAATTTCTGAAAATTTTTAATTAAAAAAAAAACTTAATAAAAATCTTATTAATTTAAAAGAAAAAACAAAATAAAAAAAATTTATGAGAAAAAAAAAGTGTTTCTAAAAGAAGATTATGAAGATCTGGTTTGAGAAATATTAATTTTATTCAAATAAAGATGTTTTACTTAAACACTGATGATTATTTGTTATTTTTAAAAAATAGATATTTAGTTTTAAGAATTTTGTTTTATTATGTTTTTGTGTGTGTGTCATTGTCTATTTATTTATCTCTTCTTTTAAAATAATGTAATTTCATAAAATCAAAACAATTCTCTTAGATAACTGGGTGATAAGACTTGTGCATATCTGAAACATAATCCTTACGTTGTGCATTTCTACAACAGAATCCTTACGTAAGATCCTTACGTCGTGCATGTCCGCAACAGGATCCTTATATAGTGCATTTCTGCAACAGAATCCTTAAGTAGTGCATTTCTGCAACAGAATCCTTAAGTAGTGCATTTCTGCAACAGAATCCTTAAGAAGTGCATTTCTGCAACAGTATTCTTACCTAATGTATTTTTGCAACAGAATCCTTACATAATGCATTTCTGCAACAGTATCCTTATGTAGTGCATATATGCAACATAATCCTTACGTAGTGCATATATGCAACATAATCCTTACGTAGTGCATATCTGCAACATAATCCTTATGTAGTGCATATATACAACAGAATCCTTACATAGAGCATATGTCCAACAGGTGGATGGAGTGACATATTTCCTCTTTCACCTTCTCCAAGTGACAAGATGTCTTTACAGCACCAAAGCTCTGTACCATTCCAATCTAATATTATTTTTTCAAAAAGCTACTAAATGTGAAAACTAATGAAATAAAACCAAAACAAATGAAACCCTTATTGCCAACATAATCAGCTCAACACCTAGACATTCAGTCAGTCCATTCCTTATTGAGACATACATAACAAAACAAAAAAGCATTAAAACTACAAAGTCTCCAAATAAAAATGATTCAGATAAAATTTAAACCAAAACGAAATGAGCAGAAATGATGTCTAAAATCAGAATAGAAACAAATTTTTATATTATCATCAAAATATTTTAAAAAAAGATGGAATTCTTTTTTTCCTTATATTTACAATTTTAGATGCCCAATTTGAACTTCTTTTACTATACGGTATTTTTTTTATTATTATTTTATTAATATTTTATTATTAATATTTATAAATTTATTAATATTTTTTTAATTTATTTTATTTATTATATTTATTATTATTTTTTATTAGTTTTTTTATGAATTTAATATAAGATAAATCAACCACAAAAATAATTGTAGCTGATTTGTAGAAAAATGATGGATATTCTCACTGGTCATCAAATAACAAGAATTGCATTACAACCTATGAGGGTCATTAGAAAAATAATGCCTATTTTTTTATTTCATTCCTTCCAAATGAATCAGAAGGGATTGTAAATTGCATTGTTATGATGACTGAACTTATGCATTCATGACCTGAAAGTTTGACTAATCCAAGTTAGGCACAAGGACATTTTTATGTGCTCATTTGAGCTTTTGTAATCATTTTTGCCCTTCACCTAGATGATATACTCTCCCAAATTAGGGAGCCCAACCTGTGTGAGTCAGGGTAGGTTTAATGTGATAGTTTTGAGGGGGATTTGAAGTTTTGTAACATGATTACAAAGTCCAAGCTATTACCACTACCCTACCGGTGTTAGCATATTTAGGGGAGGGGTTCATAGATTTCAGCATGGTGACAAAGATGTGAGTGACAAAGTGAGCTCTGGATGCAAAATGGACCGCTTTCTTTATCACTGGCAAAAGAACATTGAAATTGGTGGTGACTATGCAGAAAAAAATGAATTCTGGAGCAAAAAAAGGTTGCTCATTTTAATGGTACCACACCCAACTTGGTAGCTCTTCAACTTTAAAAAATAACTTTAAAAAATAGGTGGCATCACTTTTGGAATGACCTATCATATCTAAAAAGTTTGTTTGTCTAAAAATATTTCTTTAAACTATTATCTCCCTTACACTATTACATATCTTACTTTAAAAAAAAGAAGAAAAAAAACAGTCCAAAAAACAAAAAAAAAGTTATTTTGGAATCTTTGGGATGAGGCTTGAAGATTTGTGCTATTATTTTTCAGACTATTGTCCTCATCATTATCATTGCTATATTTATATATGATAAGGATGAGGACAACAGTCCGAATAATAATAGCACAAAAAAAGTTATAATTTCAACCAGAAATGCTGACACAACTGCAGTCGAAATAATTTTTCTATTCAGATTTTGAGAGAATAAATAAAGCTTAATGTGTATTTTAATTTGGTTTTATAAATTGAGGCATTGTAAGAGAGAGAGAGACAGAGAGAGAGAGAGAGACTAAGAGACAGAGAGAGACTAAGAGACAGACAGACAGAGAGAGAGAGAGAGAAAGAGAGAGAGAGAGAGAGAAGATGCAATTGCAAGAAAGTATCAGTCACTATGGAATTCCTTCTTATCTTCCCCATTTGACTTAAACATTTTATCATTTTTATTAATCCTTTAGAAAACTATTTTGGAATTAAGAAATTAACTTTATTATTCAGACTTTTGTCCTCATCTAAGTAGTTTTTTTTTTGTTTCTACACTACGTTTCGGCCTTGTCTACCTCAAGCTGTCTTCAGGTGTTTTTTTAACCATAACCCCAGATGGACGGCTTGAGGTAGACTAGGTCGAAACGGAATAGAAACATCAAAAAAACCTAAAATGAGGACATAAGTCTGAATAATAAAGTTAATTCCTAAATTATGAAGCTTCATCTCAAACGTAGCGTAGAAACATCAAAACTACCAAGATGAGGACAAAAGTCTGAATAATAAAGTTAATTCCTAAATTATGAAGCTTCATCTCTAATGTAGTGTCGAACAATCAAATTACCATGATGATAGAAATCCGAATTATAAAGTCAATTCCTAAATTAAGAAGCCTTATCTCAAAATAAAAATAATAATCTGAGTGACTACTCTGTAATTTTGATAAGTTGGAATTCAAAGAATTAAGATCTTGGAAGACGAGAAAAGATTCTACGATTACAAATGGAAGATTTTGAAAGGAATAATCAAAATTAGGGTTATTTGTTCAGTTTTATGACATATCCACCTTTTTAGATCATTTAATGCCAAGAAAACGAATCTTTTTGAGAAATGCTTATTTTGTTGACACATAGTGTGAACTATCTCATTTAACCCATAGCTGGAGGGAATGTAGGGATTCATAGCTTTCCCAAGGGTATTAGTCCAATTATGAATGCAAACAGAAACCACAAGGATTCAAACTTGTGTATGATTTTGAAGTCAGTTTTTGAGAAATGTTCGTTTAATTTACACAGTTTTTTTTAAAATAACACATTGCGAACTATTTAACCCATAGCTGGAGGGAATGCGGAGATTCATAGCTTTCTCAAAAATATGGAAGTTATTAGTCCAAAAACAGAACGACCAGGATTTGAACTCATGTATGATGATTTCAAGGTCTGGCTGTCTATCCACTGTCCCAGGTGGACTTCCCAACCATTATATGATTTAGAGAAGGAACAAAACACTGAGCTTGAAGAGAAAGTTAATATATTGATTTCAGTTGATTGATTAAATTCCAAAATATCTTTCTTTCCGTATAATAAATTTCAAATCAGTGGTTTTTCAAAGTGGGCGGCAGAGCCCCCTAGGGGCTGATACGAACATCTAGGGGGGCGCTGGCGGGCAAGTAGTTGTATGAAGGGGCGGTAAAATTGTGAAGATTTAGTTCAATTACAGTAAATTGTGATGTGGTACTATTCGTCCGGGTACCACCGATTTCGACTAGTACCCCTCTGAGTCCTTCCCCGCCCACGTTGTGTCAAGATCCGAGGAGGGAGAGGGTATGATATTGGTGTTGGTAGAAAGGCTGGGAAAGCAGGACGATTTAATTAAACCTTCTCCAATCGTTACGTTGCAACTAGACATACGTGCGTGCTTCTTGTCACTTGTATACTTTTCCACCATATATTCACCTAGATGTATCGTCGTTATGGTGTTCGTTTGAAAAGGGGCTCTGGCATTTTTGTCCAGCGATCAAGGGGGCGCTGGCAGAAAAGTTTGAAAATCACTGTTTTAAATAAACAGCTTTACAAAGACTTAAGAATCAACTCAATTTATTATTGTCGATAAAAAAAATCGGTTATCTCCCCTTCTTAGCTAATGAATAAAATGTAACAAGAAAATGTCCGAAATTAAAATCATAAAAAAAGATTAAATTTAAAGAAAATCGATTAGGATAATTAATCTAAAACGTATAAAATAGATTTATGTCTAAAAGTTTTCTTTTCGGGAAGAGGGGTTGAATAAACCGTAGTTTATATTATAGAAAAAAAATGGTTGAAAATGAGCATATATATCTTTAAAAATAAAATAAAGATTTTATTAGAAATAATATCGTATGCAAAAAGCAGAAATAATTTTAAAAAAAACTATATTGTAATATATTATAATTATTGTATAATATAAAATAATATATTATAATTATATAATATAATTTAGATTTTGTAAATAATTTCAGGTCTTTTGTCATCTAACATATTTTGAATTATTAGTAGAAGGTATAAGTTTTGATAAGGTGGTTATGATGCTATAGTAGTTGGTAATATTTCAGAGCTACCGTATTATAAATCCTTTTTAATCTTAAAATCAAATATTCAAATTTTAAGATATAATTTGAAATTAAAAACTTCCTATAAAAAAAAAATTAGTGTTAATAGAGTATGAGAAGGGAGATAACTGGTGATCTAGAACAAAAAAGAATAAATTTTGTTTCTTTATTATTGCATTAATTTCCAGCTTGGAAGACCTGAGGTCTCTCAAGTTCAGCAACTCTTTATTGTCGCTTGGGGACATGTTCACCCCTGGGACCATTAAGCATGTGTTTTTATTTTTATCATTATAGTCATCATTTAAAATCTAAATTATTTTAAACAATATTATTTTAAGTTTTATATTTCTGAGTTCTGAAATTTAAGTATTTTTTTTTCATTTAGATTATTTTTAGATAACATTCTTTTAATTTTCATATTTAAAGATCTGATTCATTCTTTTTCATGTAATTATTTGTTAACACTATCCTTTTAGATTTTTCTTTTAAATTATAAATTATTTTAATAATATTCTTTTTTTTTTGGGATTATTTCAAATAATATTCTTTCTTCTGATTTTCAAATAATATTCTTTCTTCTGATTTTCAAATAATATTCTTTCTTCTGATTTTCAAATAATATTCTTTCATATTTTAAATTCTTTCATTTAATTTTCAAATTATTTTTTTTAAATATTCGTTTAAATTCAAATTTATTTTTAACAATAATCTTTCTCTTAATTTTTATGTTTAAATATTTGGTATTAATGCAGGAGAGGAACAAATACTTTTTGTTTAGATATTCTCTTGTATTTTCATTAAAACATTATAAGTCAGTTAAGAGTTACTTCCATTTTCTATTTGTGGCACTACTTTAAGAATTTCCATTCCATTTTTTAATCAACCTGAAAATTTGTTCCTCTCCTACATTAATACCAAATATTCTTTAAAAATTTCTGAAGAAATGAAATGAATTAATCTTTCTTTTAATTATTTTTTATAACTTTTTTTTTTGTTGTGTAAAGTTCCAAAGAAATAAAAATGTATATTGTTTAATTTATTGACGTAAGCTGGGCCATGCTTAGAGTCCTCGCAGACCCCTCAACTGCAGAGGGGAGGGCACAAGCTCCCTAGGGGCCGCCAGGCTTCTTGACTTTGCAGATATTTTGTAATGCATAAAATTACCACAATAATTATTAGGATTAAGTAGAAAATTATTATTATACTTATATGTTGAAACATACATCTATAAATCCATAAATATTTGTATATTATATTTACTTGGTGAGCACAAACCCAAGTATGGTACAAGGCCATTTTATGTGCTATTACCCGGACTTTTTAAATTCAGTGTTACCCTTCACCTAGATGATTTGCTCTCCCGAGCTAACGAGCCCTATCTGCCCGAGGCAGCTAAAGGTGAAAGTAAGGGTTTTGACTGGGATTTGAACTCGCGTAAATATTTGTATATGTATGTATTTATATAGACTTTGATCGAAGCCTACAGTATGTTGTGGGTGTGCAAGTTGCCTTTTTTAGGGTAAAGGGCTCGCAAGGCGCATTCTGCGTCAGGGCCACTATGTGGCTAAGCACGGCACTGGACGTCAGAATGGTGCCAAGGGTAAACATGTCCCTTGAACATCAAAAAAGAGTTATCGAATTTAAGGGTCTGCTATTCTTTAGAACTGTCAGGGTGTTTTGTTTTGTGCTTAATCTTTTTAAGGTCTTATAATTCCTAGGGGACATTTAGAACTCACTTTTTCTTTAAAAAGTTTAATTCCCTGAAAAACTAATCAAGTTGATTGGTCAAATGAGAATTATATTTGATTGTTTGTGTTTTACGGCATATCAACCTTTTTTTTAGGTTATTTACCCCCAAGGTATTACTCTATGAGCCACACTCCTGGTTGCTGAGATGTATAATATATGTATGTGTATATTTATAGAGTTATCTATACATACTAACATCCGAGAGTACAGATATAGAGATTTACCAATGCCAATAACAATTGTTTTTATGAACATTCTTTGTCCACATGTTATTTTTAAATAACATAGTATGAACTATTTAACCCATAGCTGGAGGGAATGTGGGCAATTCCTAGCTTTCCCAAGGGTATTGGTCCAAATATGAACTCATATGGAATGACTTGGATTCGAACTTGGGTAATATGATTCTGAAGTCCAACTGCATATCCACTGTCCCAAGTGGATCTCTCTATATATCGTTGATCAATTGAGATAGAAATATGATTGGTCAATTGGTCTCAAATGTGATTGGTCGATTGAGATTTGATTGGTCAATTGAGATTTAATCATCTACCAATGAGAAATCAGTTTGCGCTTTCTCCTTAAGATCACTGATTTGTTGAATCAAACTGGAAGTGCTCCCATTTAGGGAGTTGCTCGCCTCTAGCGATTGGTGATCATTCAGTTCATCTGTCGAGTCAAAGTCTTCGAAACTCGTCATGGAATCAGTCCAACCAAAGTTTGACGAACACTCAGAATTGGATTCAGACTGTCTGTCTTGGATTGTCGATTTGTAGTCTTGGATAGCATCACTAAGAGACCAAAGTTGGCAGAGGAGGCTCAGATCGAGGTGACGTAGACAAGCCTGGAAGGGAAAAGAAAACAAAAATTTAATTATAAATTGCAGTTCTTCTGAAGCATCATGGGATTATTGATATTGTAGTAAAAATGGTTCAGAGGGGAAAATACAAATGGCAGCGCCCATGACTTTGATTGGGGAAATCTCGTTCTGACAAAGCCAATTCACGATCCTATGCAAATGAAGAGACTCTTGCCTTGATAAAAACAGGTCGTTTTGCTAACACGTGCTCAGTGAAAATCTTCCACACCTAGGGTTACGTTGCTATTCTGCTGCTGTGTGTTGTAGGACTCGTGTGTTTTGGCGAACATTTTTTTTCCCTTGTACTTCGAGGTTACACATTTCTTACTACATATCTACAATAGAGGGTGTGCATGAAAATGCACAAGTTATACTCATTTTAAATAAAGTCACCATGTATTTAATCAACCTGCCCAGAAACGGGGAGGGAGTGACCAAGACCGACACCTACAAACTCCAGACTTTCACCAACAGAAGTCTCAGAAACATTCTAAACATCAGATGGCCAGAGACTGTCTTCAATAAACAACTGTGAGACAGAACCAAGCAAGCTCCAATGGAGACTGAGATTAGGAAACTACAATAGAACTGGATTTGCCACACCCTGCAGAAGCCTGCCTCCAACATCACCAGACAAGCTCTTAAATGGAATCGCCAAGCATTAGGTTCGTCACCCAAGGCAGATCTGGAAAAGAAGCATTGAGCCTGAGACTAGGGCTAATGGAATGACATAGGCTGAATTAAAGAGTACCAGCCAGAACAGAGTACTTGAAGGAGTATTGTTGTGGCCCTAAGTTTCCAAAGGGAATCAAAAGGCTTAAAACATTTCATTAACCATTATTCATTCCACAGTCCCAAAATAATCAAATGGTTCTTGTTAGATATCACTGACACACATGTGAAAGACTATGAAAAACAAAATGAATATTGTTTTTTCAAAATCCTTGAGGTTTGATTAATAATTCAAGAAGTATTTTTCAGACAATTGTCCTCATCTTTATTTTCATATTTATTTTTTTCTCCACGTTTCAACCGGATGGACCTTCGGTCTTCATCGGGTGTAAATGAGTTCATGTTTGTTAACTTTTGTTTTTCTAATGTTTATGTTGCTAGATTTTTGTTTTTGTATTAATTTAATTTACACCCAATGAAGACCGAAGGTCCACCCGGTCGAAACGTGAAGAAAAAAAATAAATATGAAAATAAAGATGAGGACAATTGTCCGAAAAATACTCATAAAATCATTAATCATACCTCATCTCAAGGATTACGAAAAAACAATATTTTATCAAGGATGATAATTTAAACTTAATTTAAAAGGGTCAAGATGTAATAATAATATTATATCTACTTGGTGAGCAGCAGCACCAACCAAGTTTGGCACAAGGCTATTATTTTTTAAGATGAATGCATAAAAAAAGTCATGAGGATTGCTACTGTCTTTTTATTTTATAGACATGGCCAAAGATTTCTTCTGCCTTCCATGATTAAAGCAGCAACTTTATCATTTAACAGTGAATATCAATTAGAAGAGGTGAGTATTGAATGAAACGCTATGTAATGCATTCAAATTATTATCATACTGTTATGGTTATATTTGACTTAAAATCAACATTACTTGCTCTAGCTATGGGTTAAATAATACAATTATTATTACTTATAAAGAGTGTTGAGGAAATACGTTTATTAAAATAAGTACATATATTTGTATTCAGTGCCGTTGTATCATTGTAGACATCAACCACCACATTCCCCGTTGAGGTCTTGCACTATTTATATTATATTTACTTAGTGAGCACCAACCCAAGTTTGGCACAAGGCAATTTTTACATGCTCTTACCCAGGCTTTTTCAAGTGTTACCTTTCATATAAATGAGCTGCTCTCCCGAGTTAACGAGCCCCATATGCTTGAAGCAGATAAAGGTGAATGCAATGGTTTTGACTGGGATTTGAACTCGCGTACTACGATTCCAGAGCCCAAATTTTTACCACTGCTCCAACTTTGCTGCTCACTATATATATATTATATATGTTTAAAAAAAAAAAATGCACATGTTTTTTCTTCTTTCTTTTCTTCCAGCTTAAAAATTTCATGGACACTCATCCAATTCTTGGCATTGGTAAAGAATCTTTTGAAAATGCTCTTGACAGAACAAGGATTAATATTCGTTGGATGAAAAGAAATGAAAGAGTCATCAAGATTTGGCTTTTCAATCAAAATTTGTGAGCAAAAGTTTTTTTTTAAAAAATATTTTTGTAGTTATTAACTAATGAACCAAAGCTTTTTTGGGGGTTGATGTTCCCTCTAATCTCTGAGGAAAATTGTATACAGTAGAACAAGTGCCATGCTTAGCCACTTAGCAGCCCTGATGCAGAATGCGTCTTGCGGCCCCTTTACCCTAAAAGGATAAGTTGCTCCCCCCCTCAACATACTAGAGCTTTTGACTATATATATATATATATATATATCTATATATATATATATATCTATATATATATATCAA
>JAUZSX010341057.1:0-10554 GCA_034780655.1 Idiosepius hallami
TACAAACACACACACACACACACACATATATATATATATATATATATATATATATATATATATATATATATATAAATCAAAATTGTCATTAAATTTATTTCTATGTATTACAGTGGTATAGCTATTGTCATTGTTTTTTAAAGCCTTTTCATGTTCATATAATCTTTGTTGTAAGAGCGAGATGTTTTACTTACAAATTTTACAACAAATAATCTCAGCAAAATATTAAACATTACATACACAACATCTACCACAATTAAAAATATCATAAATAAATGTATATATATATATTGAGCACTTTTCTTATTCTTTAATTAAAATTCCCTACGCATCTTTGATGCAAAGAGTCTTTCTTAACTTATACATATATATATATGTATATACACATATATATATATATATATATATATTTGGGGGGTGCGTGTATGTGTTTGTGAGTGTATGTGTGTGTGGGGGGGTGTTCAAAATAATTGATATTTTCAATAAGAAATTATTATTAATAATTATTTAAAAAGAACAACTGCATCTTGTTTAAATAAAAACTTTATTGCAGACTATTATCCTCATTTTGGTAGTTTTTATGATGGAATCGTATTACACGGGATTTGGGATTTGAATCGGCGTAATATGATTCTAGAGCCCGAGCTTTTACCAATGCTCCACCGTCGCTGCCCATGCTGCACCGTGCAAGTATGAGTATTTATCTATGCGTAAATCAACAAGATATTTCATTAAGAGAGAGAGAGCTGTCAGATTCAGTCTGAACGTATATAATTATGCAGACAATGAGAGACGTTTGTTTAATCGTGCTTTTCCTTTTTACATTAAAAAAAGAAAGAAGAACCACTGATTAACAAATCAGTGTCTTCGGTCTTGAGCAACATCTAATCACTCTAAAAGAAGCAAACTATATTTATAAATGACATCAATGATATCGAACTTTTTTTTTTAAATTTTCAGATGATTTATTTGTTAGTTTGATGTTTTAAGACATATCAACCTTTTTAATGCCGAGAACAATTACTTATGATAAACGTTATTTTTGAATGGCATATCAACCTTTTTAGGCCATTTTTAATGCCGAGAACAATTACCTATTATAAAAGTTATTTTAGAATGGCATATCAACCTTTTTAGGTCATTTTTAATGCCGAGAACAATTACTTATGATAAACGTTATTTTAGAATGGCATATCAACCTTTTTAGGCCATTTTTAATGTCGAGAACAATTACTTCTGATAAACGTTATTTTAGAATGGCATATCAACCTTTTTAGGTCATTTTTAATGCCGAAAACAATTACTTATGATAAACGTTATCTTTATGCACACATTTTTTTAATAGCACAAGTCGCATTATTTAATTCATAGCCGGAGGGAAGATTGAATTCATACATTTCCCAATGGTATAAGTCGACATGTTAGAGTAGACGGAACAACTTGGATTTGAGCCCGCGTACTACGGTTACAAAGTCCGATTGCCTATCCACTGGGCCACGTCGACCACCCCCTTTTTCAGATGAAGGATATATTTAGTATTCCAGTGAATTAAACAAATTTCAATTGTTTTTTTACAGGCATTATTCAGATTATGGTCCTCATGGTTATTGATTTTTGTTCTACTAGGTTTCGACAAAATAACTCTTTGGTTTTCCATAAGAATGAGGACATTCAGTGGCGTTGCAAGGGACCCTAACCCCACACGGGTGGCACAATCGAGGGGCGGCATTCCCGGTGCCCCTGCTACTCCTTTCAAGGAAACCAATTCTTACAACAGGAACATAAATGTACGATAAGATATGTATGAATGAATTGTATCAATATCGTCTGTCTAATGAAAATAAGTATCTTAAGTTGAATATATTTAGGTCCTTGACTGTAGTTCCAAAAAAGGAATATTTTCGGCCTTTTAGGAGTTTTGAACATTAACAGTTTATTAGTGGCCCCAGGGGTTCTCAAATTTTACGATAATGAAATCTAACGATAATCAAAAAAACTAAAAATTAGGAAGCTCAAGGTGGATCAACGAGGACTTTTGATATGTTATTGCTAAGGACCTAAAGAAGTTATGTGAAAATTTTCATCTCTTTATAATTTTTCTCATTTTTTTCACTAAAATATGACTAATTTGATTGGAGTAATTAGAAAAATTTCAAGCAAACAGTAAATACTTTATTTTATTACTTTCTTGTCAAGGCTTCGTAAAACATTTACTTAATTCTTCACGGTCTGCTATTCAATGACGAATAGATCTGCCTGTATAAAGACAAAATAATGTTTTTATACTGAATTTATTTCTATTGCTTTTTATACTAAATTTGATTCCCCCGTTTTTTACACAGAATTCATTTTAAATACTTTTTTATACAAAGAGCCATTCTTATGCATTTTTGTACTAAATTCATATCTGATGCTTTTTTTATACTAAATTCATTTCTAATAATTTTCTTTAAGGTAGTTAACGAAGCTTATTATTTAGAAATACACTACCTAAATAAGCAAATTTTACTGATCTAAATCATTTTTTATATAATTATAATAGTTTCTTTTTCTGAAAAGCTCTACGTATAAACAATCTGATTTATTTTTTGTTTTTTATAATAACTATTGTGGTTTAATTTTCTGCTATACGCACAAACATACCCGGGCTTTTTATATTTGGTGTTACCCTTCAGCTAGATGAGCTGCTCTCCCGAGGTAACGAGCCCTATTTGTCCGAGGCAGCTAAAGATGAATGCAATGGTTTTGACTGGGATTTGAACTTGCGTACTCCGATTCCAGAACCCGAGCTTTTACCCATGCTCCGACTTGGCTACCCAAAGTAAATATAATATGGATAGATAGATCATATGAGACAAATGTTTCTACCAACGAAGAGATAGGCGTCAAGATAGCAATATCTTAAATCGAATTCGGATGAGATATTCTCGAAATTCTGTCGGCATCCGCGAACGAATATTAGTTTCAAGGCTTTTAATCTGTTTAAGCCATACATCAGAGGCGGGTAATAGGTTAAGACGTCGCCAGTGAAATTCTATTCGCGGTAATCTTGTGAATGACAGCCTCGTTAGCGGGACAAACCGAGCAATTACGCAGGCAGGGAAATCACTTGGTGTGCAATTAGCTCTCTTTATCTACCATTGACATAGGAGTTAACTGTTTTGGCCTCTTCTCCCTCGCTGTCACGTTTAACTCGCTCACTACGTAATTATCGCTCTGGGATGGCTTTTTCTTATTTAAACTCAAAGGTTCGCCTTTTTTTCAATCGATGTTACCTTCGATCAGAAACAGACTTGACACGATCAAGTCGTCTGAAATTAATTTCATGTGCGCGTTTCAATTATACGTAGAATTCTTATCCATAGGATTGATATAGATTTTTGAATCTTTATCACGAGGAAGTCCGTTGGGCCTAGTGGGTTAGGCAGTCGGATTTCGGAATCGTAATACATAAGTTTGAGTCCCAGTCTTCTTTTTTGTTATCCTAACTGGACATAATTGGACCATTGAGAAAGGTATGAATCACCACATATCTCACGCTTTTGGTTAAATAGCGGACATTATGTTATGAAATAAAAAAATACGTGTGTATTTTTTAAATTTAAAATACATCTACATGATGCATCTGGGACACATTTTTTAGTGATGTTAACCCTGGATCATCGACAGTTACGGTCTTTTTCAAACATCATACTGTCCCATCAGGTTGACTGGTCAAGGTTGATCAGGTTGTATAAATTGTTCTTGGCATTAAATTATTAACTATAAAGGTTGATATGCCGTATAACCCAAACATATCCTCTTTACTATTATTCTAGTTTAAAGCTTAACTAGAAAATAATGGAAAAAAAGTCATTATTTTGTCGTTCTATTCGCAGATTGTAAAGCAGACTGTGAAAAAGACAGTAAATGCTTTCATTACCATTAACTAGAAAGTAATTATTTTGTTGTTCTATTTGGACTCTGAAGTCGTACTATACGAGTTCGAATCCAAGTGAAAACCATTACATTCGCTGCTTCGGAGAAATGAGGACTGTTAACTCTTGAACAGAAGCAGACTGAGATATCGGTCTAAGCTGACCTGGTCAGCCTCCCCTGTGCATGTTTCTCATGGCTATGCGGACTGCCGGGCAGACAAAAGTACAGACAGATCTGAGACCATGGAAAAATGAAAATTTGAGAATTCAAAGTATCTTCACTGTAAATTTGGGTTCCTACACATGGACGTAGAAGCTAAAACGGCACGGAATTGGAATCGGAGTTGGTATCAGAATTTCTAATCAACATTTTCCTGGAATTCGATTTGAAAAAAACTAACAATCGTCCCTGTACTTTTCTTAAGCTAGAGATTTATTTATGTAGCCAATATGCACAGATCACCTGCTGCACAGCCTCTATATGTGGCATTTAACAGTAAAAACATGTTGAAAGGGTGGCCATTGCATTTTTGGTCCAAGGGCATATAATACTCAATCCAGCCTTGCTCAGAGGAGTAACTTATTTGTATAAAGACAAAAGTAATTCCTTAAAACCAGCAAGATGAGAATCGTCAACACAATGAGTGTAACTCATCGAGGTGAAGGACAGTACACATTAGAAAAACACTGGAATTTAATGATCACGTAAAACTAGCCTTATGTGTATCTTTATTTGTTTTTTGACTTGATATTATTTTTACTTGGTGGGCACCAACCTTAGTTTGCCACAAGCCATTTTTACGTGTTTTTAACCGTTTTTTTTTTCATTCGGTGCTACTCTTGATCTAGCTATGCTGCTCTCCTGAGTTAACGAGCCCCATCTCTCCGAGGCAGCTAAAGGTGAATATAAAAGTTTTGACTGGGATTTGAACTCGCATACTACTTTTCCAGAGACTTGGCTTTTACCAGTACTCCAACTTCACTGCCCAATTGATGTAAATCTTCACTGCCATAAATTGAACAAGGTGAAGATTTTTAAGAAGGGCGAGTATATGAATTGCCAAAAGTTTCAGATAAGCTATCACTCGCAGAGTAACTTGCACTAAAAGACATGAACTGCATTACACCAAAAGCAATCACAAAATATTCTGCTTGTGTGAACCCGGCGAGTAATGAAGTACGTTTTAGACCCGGGACAAGCTGTCTACCGTCGCTAGTATGTTAATTATTCTCTGTTTTATTCCTCAACCTTATGCGGTAGATTAAGTGCATCCTTCTCTCGAGAGAATCCATTTTGTGTACGCGTACATCCTCCTGCGTCTTTAATTTTGCATGCAATTTACATTCTTGGCAAATCGTATCTTGTAATTAGTGCCTACACAGTGCCCTGCAATTATGTTCTTCCTTCTATTCGATAACACATTTTAAACAGCGACGATTCTTTCGTCTGAATTGTTTATTAGATGCATCCACACATCTTCCATCTTAGGTTATGTCCGTTCACCGGTTTGTCCGGATTGTTATTGAAAACAGACGTTTATTAATATGACACCCAGACTGCTATTATGAAAGAAAATCAGAGTTGTTTGGTTACAAAAAAGACCTAAGTAGTATATCATTATATTTACTTGGTGAGCACCCCCAAGTTTGGCACAAGGCCATTTTTACGTGCTCTTACCCGGGCTTTTCATATTTGGTGTTACCCTTCACCTAGATGAGATGCTCTCCCGAGCTAACGAGTCCCATCTACCCGAGGCTGCTAAAGTGAAAGTAGTCGTTTTGACTGGGATTTGAACCCACGTAATACGATTCCAAAGCCCGAGCTTTTACCAATGCTCCACCGTCGCTGCCCAAATAAATAGCAGATTATCTTGGACATCAAAACCATTACTTTAATGGCACTATTTTTTCGTGCCCTTAAGAATTTATTCAGCGCGTATGAATCTTAGTCATGTGCGTTTAAATATTTTAAGAAGTAGACTATTTACCCTTTTCTCTCCTTTTTTTCCTGGTTGACTATGTTTTTTTTAAATTTTGGTATTAGTGTATTTTCGCACCCATGGGTGTTCATATGCAGTTTGAACTAACTATCACTAAACATGGCACCCATGGGTGTCAAAATTCTGTGTTACCGACTTAGTTTTTTAGAAATACTTTAACCTTTAGCTGCATCGGACAGATGAGGCTCGTTAATTTGGCAGAGCAACTCATCTAGGTAAAAAGGCCACACTGGATGCCAAAATATCAGGTATATAAAGAACACGTTAAAATGACCTTGTGCCTAACCTGGGTTGGTGCTCGACAAAGTAAATATCATATTGGACTTTGATCTGATATTCTTTGATATTAATGCAAACTAATAAAACTAAACCAAGAATAAAAATAAATTTATTTATTTGTGTTTGATTTGTGTTTAACGGCATATCAATCTTTTTGCTCGTTTCAATGCCAAGAACAATTTATTTTGATAAAGGCTATTTTTATACACACATACTTTTTTTTTAAATAATACAAGTTGTACTATTTGATACATAACTGGAAAGAATGTGGGTATTCATATCTTACCCAAGCGTATTAGTCGAAATGTTAACGTAGACTGAATAACTTGGATTCGAACCCGCGTACTACGGTTTTGAAGTCCGATTGCCTATCGACCTGGCCACGTTGACTACCCCATGGATTTAATAATACTATGTTGTAAACATCTAAGTATTTTGTTCGTTAACTGTAAAAAGTTTTTTTTTTCTGATAATAAATTAGTTTCAAATAAATCTTAAAAATAAAAGTTTCAACGTGAAACACTCTGGATGAGCTTCTTTTTTTTAACCGTTACACCCGGTAGTGCATTGGGCAGCAAATTTGTTTTTTTGTTTTTTTTTTTGCTGTTTCTGTAGCATACTTGTTTTTACGGGAAGAGAGTTACTAGCCCTATGCTCAACCTCCAATATTATTTTATTTATCTATTTCTCTTCAGCGTATAGACGACTTTTTGAGCCGATTTCGTAATCATTTTTTTGTATTCGCCTGCGAGGCTAGTTAGCCATACGTATCATGCTGGCACAGTATCTGATATTCCTAAGTGGTCACCCATCTTAGTACTGAACTGGCTCTATATTGCTTAATTTCGATGATCTAGCGGAAAACAAAGTCTCCATCGTAATTTGACCGTACAACTCCCAACATTAATACAGGTCTTGCGCCGGGACGGGAAATACCCAGGTTAGTGTCTGGGGACGCAGTTAAACCATCGGTTTGATGTACCCTTAGTCTTTGGTTAGACAGGCATCTATACATGCAGCTGGGAACCGCTTCTGCAGTTCAAATTTCCATGAGACTCAACACTGAATCATGTGTGTTCAGTGGTTGAGCTGGCTAAACCTGCATGGGTTAGTATGCCGATACACACACACGTTAACAAAATTACACTATTTAATCAATATCTGAAGGGAAGATGTCGATTCATACCGTTCCCAGAAGTATTAGTTGACATGTCAACGTAAACGGAATGACTTGGATTTGAATTATCGTACCACGATTCCGAAGACAGACTGCCTATCCATTTGACCGAATCGACAGCCCCGTATCAAGAAAGAAAATCCTATTTCCGAATCTCCCGACGTGATTGATTCTAAAGGTCACACTAAATCTATTCAAGAGCAAGGATATTTGAAATAACTTATGGAAGTTGCGGCATTTGCCGTGAAGTATTTCGAGCAACAGACAGCATGCATCGAATATTTATTTCAGTCTTTATATGCCATTTATTTGTGGCCTATGATCTGCGAAAAACTGCTGGAAGACATGTCTATGCATTACAGCTGTTTCTAAAAAGCTTTTAAAGTCGTGGCATGGTGTTTTTATACGACCTCGCTTCCAGTTGTTCTGGTCAGATTGAGCAAGGTCAACTCTGTAGTGTGTATGCATTAAAATCCTTTAATTGTAATTCACGTCAATTTCTATTCGACAAAAACCTTTTCCGAAGAAGTTTGGATTAGATATTATATTTACTTAGTGAGCACCAACCCAAGTTTGGCACAAGGCCATTTTAAGTGCTTTTACCCGGGCTTTTTACATTCGGTGTTACCTTCACCTAGATGAGCTGCTCTCCAGAGTTAACGACCCCCATCTGCCCAAGACAGCATAATGTGAATAGAATGGTTTTGACTGGGATTTGAACTTGCAAAATACGATTCCAAAGCCCAATGCTCCACCGTCGCTAAGTTTGGATTAATTATGATATCGCACAATTAAACATTTCAATGTATAACTGTCTTTTGACACATATGCATTTCTTAATTCAAGTGATATATGAAAAGTAGATTGATCTAGATACATTAGTCCATTAAGAATGAAATGTCTGATTTAGAAATGATACTTTATTGTATAAGGCCATTAAGAATAAAATGTCTGATTTAGAACTGATACCTTTATTGTATTATTTCATTTAGAATAACATGTTCGATTTAGAACTGATATTTATTGTATTGGGTCATTAAGAGTGAAATGTCTGATTTAGAACGGACATTTCATTGTTTTAGGTTATTAAGAATGAAATGTCTGATTTAGAAATGATACTTTTTGTATTAGGCCATTAAGAGTGAAATGTCTGATTTAGAACTGATACTTTATCGTATTAGGTCATTTAGAATAACATGTTCGATTTAGATATATTTCCTCCTTCATATAGTCTTCCAATTAAACGCATTTGGGTGACTTGTTGGCCATTTTGCTAAGTCAGGGTTCTAAGGATTTTAAAAATTAAAATTTAAACATTATTTTTCGAAATTTTCAATTCATTAGCTACACAAAAAAATATAGCAATTAAAGTCTACCTTACATTTCAAGGAACGTAACTCTAAATGACTCACTAAGGGATTAAATTTATTTCCGGTTTTTTTCTTCTGTTGAGAAAATGTCGAAATATCGACACCTATCGACTAAAATGGATATTATTACATATTATTGCGGCTTGGTAAGTAAATAATTATAACAGTTTTTCTTATTAGTGATTGAAATAACTATTTTTTTTAATATTTCGGTATTTGACGGTTATTTTTAATTTATCAATTTTTTTTTAATTTCCGTTTACGAAAAAAAAAGAGAATTTTTAGATTGGTTATTTCAATTTTCCAGTATTTAGTGTTGATTTATTTTTTGTTTTGTTTTTAATTCTAATTTATTTTCTGTAAATTGAATCGGTTATAAATAGTAATTTTCAATTTTGATATTTTTCTACTTTTAAAATTAAGAGTTATAATTAATGACTTTATTTTGGACACACCTACCTTTCTTGTATTATAGGTAATTAAGAATAAAATGTCCGATTTAAAACTGATACTTTATTGTTAAATTTCCTTAATTGGCCTACCACGGTGTTAGTTTTCAAAACTGAAATCATTAGATCAAGATCATTCACAAAAGAGCACTAAAAATTGTAGTGATTATCTAGAAAGATAAGTTCTTCAGCGCAAAATATCACTTGATTTAATGGGACCACTTCAGGCCACAAACGGACCACCTAATTAATAGATGGCAAAAGGTCAGTAAGAAATGGCAGTGACTTGTTGGGAAAAAAATGATGAAAAAAATGTTTCTTATTTTAATGGTACCACTTCAATGCATGTAGCTAAAAAAATTTAAAAATAATATATAGGTGCAATTACTTTTTGAACTATCTTCGTACTTTGAAACTTATGTTCCTCAAGTTTGTGAGATAATATGATAATGATTATAATTGTAATAATGTTATATATTTGAAAAAATGTAATAATAATAATGATAATAATAATAATAATAATTTAATATTTAGGCAATTTTTTATGATTCTCTGCGTTTTTACCAGTAAGAATGCACAAAAAAATCTCATTTAAATTTTTTTTTTAGATGAATCGGTTAATTTTTACCGATAACTTGCAACCAGATTTTTAAAAGTTTTAATTCAAAAAGTTAAAGATAATTTTATTAATTGATTTTTTCACCCAACTTTTAAAAGATGACAGAGAGATAACAATTTTTTGTAAAAAGTTTAATTAAAAAAAGCTTAAATCGCTTCTATTCATCAACGGATGGAGTTTTTTTAGTTTAATTTTTATTTATTAAATTGGTCTTCTATGGGAGAGAGTTGGAATAGATTTTTGGTAAAAAGAATAGAAAAAAAGAAAATAAGGTTATCTTTTTAATAAGGAATTAAATAAGCTTAAGAAGAAGAAGAAAAATAATAATAAGAAGAAAAATAAGAAGAAGAAAAATAAGAAGAAAAATAAAAAGTACATGAAGAAGAAGAAGAGGAAGAAAAAAATAAGAAGTATATGAAGAAGAAGAAGAAGAAAAATAAGAAGTACATGAAGAAGAAGAAGAAGAGGAAGAAGAAAAATAAGAAGTACATGAAGAAGAATAAGAAGAGGAAGAAGAAAAATAAGTACATGAAGAAGAAGAAAAAGAAGAAGAGGAAAAAGAAGAAGTACAAGAAAAAGAAGAGGAAAAAGAAGTACAAGAAGAAGAAAAAGAAGTAGTAGAAGAAAAAGAATAGAAGAAAAAGAAGAAAAAGAAGAGAAGAAAAAGAAGAAGTACAAGAAGAAGAAGAAAAAGAAGTACAAGAAGAAGACGAAGTAGTAGAAGAAAAAGAAGAAGAAGAAAA
>JAUZSX010341068.1:0-10553 GCA_034780655.1 Idiosepius hallami
AAAAATTTAATAAATCTTATCACCTGGATATCTCTCTCTCTCTCTCTATCTATATATATATATATATATATATACACACACACACACACACACACAAACCTATTTGAAAAAAAGAAAAAAAAAGAAAAAGAAGCCTTTATGACAAATGTTTTATTAATCTAGTAAAACTAAGACTTGTTATAAAATCTAGTAAAACTAATTCTGAAGACTTAAAATCCTTTTCATAATCCTAATTCATTTCTTGAATTCCAAGATTTTTATTTTTCTTTATAATTTCTTCTTCCAAACTTTTAAAGACTTTAAAAATTTGTTTAATTAATTAGACAAAAAGATTCAAACTTAAGTCAACTTTTATTAAAATAAATCCTTATTTGAGTTTGACCAGAATGTCAAGAATGGATTTGCTTCAAGTAAAGCAGCTCAGATCTATTTTTTACAAGAATTTGACATCCTCCTGGGGGTTCTCGGAGCAGGGGGTGGGACAGATGCATTTATGGGGGACTATGCATGCTTCACTTGGCTATTTGAAATTTATAAGCGATTTTTTTCATTATATAATACTATAATTGAAGGACAAATATCTACTTCTTTGTCTCTCTTACACACAGAGAGGAAAACCATCTATGCATATGTTTATGTGTGTGTTGGTGTGTGAGAGAGAGAGAGAGAGAGTGTGTCTACAAGTCGTTGGCCACTCATATTGACAGGCATCAAAATACAGAGCTTAGTTCAATATAAAAAAAGATTAAGAAATGAAGAGAACACCCAAAATTAAGTCAGATTGTTTTATTCAATCTTTATTATTGACAGATCAGCATTTGAGTGAAAGAAACAATTCACTGATAGCCGACACCCTTTGGATGGACATGAGGGGGCTTGAAATCCTGTAAGAGCTTCATCTCAGTTGCAAGGCTGGGGCACTCTTCGGTAGCCTTCTTTTGTCCCTTATGGACCTGCACAATAATGCTTTTGCCAAGCCTTCTGAGGACTTACCGGCCGAGTCGGACCTTCTTCGCAGGGAGTGGGTGACGTTTAAACATGATTGGGCGAAGGTGGCAAAAACTCGAGATAACCTCAAGAGGTGGGGCTTCGTTTGGGAAGCAATTTGCCCATGTGGTACTGCGAAGGAGACCATTGCTTACCTGCTCATAGACTGCCCACTTAGTGTGCCTTGCCCTGATGTGGACTTAAGGAATGCGACAGTCGCTTCCTCTCTAGATGGAGCGGCACAATATGATGATTGACAGAACATTGGCTTTTTTTTAACCCTTTGCCAAGCAAAGTTAGGATTCAAATTAAGGATTCTTCATAAAAGAAAAAAAAAATATACTTGGATAAGTTTATAACACGAGTAAAGATTAAATCACGGATAAGGATCTTTGTTTAAATATCAAATTGCAAAATTGTATTTTTAATAAAAAAAAAAACTATTTGTGTTCCAAGTAAAAAAATCAAAGATAAAATATTAAAAAAATAAAATTAAAACATCTTATATTACTTACATCTTTCTTATACACTTACACAAATACATAAATCATGCTGCAATTTTGGGGGGTTAATAATCTTGCAGTCAAAAGAAATTAACAGTCACTAAAGGCAAGATTTTTTAAAAATATTTTTACATAGATTGTGCTCATTATCAGTGATAGAGTAGATTAAAGATTTAAAAAAAATTATTAACAAGGGGGTCAGCTTCATTTTGTTTATGTATTTATTTATGAAATACAAATACTAAACCTAAAAAAAAAAAAAAATCTAAGCCAAAGTGGAAGCACCGATACTCCAACAAGTCATCAAGACTGACTGCATGATGATGATGATAAGGATGATGATGATGATTTATGAAATTATGAGATAGAAGGGGGAAGAGACAAAGTAAGGAATTGATATTCATCAAAAGCTGCATCAAAAATGAATCTATTATAAATATGTAATCATTATAGTAAAATAATTCCTCAGTGAAGAAGTGGTTAAATGCTCAGACTTTGGAATATAGTAAAGCAAGTTCAAATCTCAGATTATTCCAGTGATTTTTGATAGGGAAATAATCTTGGTTTTATGATGACAAAACTGATTCTAAATTCCTTGAAATCAGAATTCTAAGTCAAACTAGATTTGCCTATAGAAGTATGTGTCTATATAAAACAATGAAAATAAAAATAACGCTTCACTTGTTTTTTTTCTTTTTTTTTGTTTTTTTTTAAATAGAAAGATGCAAAGATAGTTATAGATTCTTTGTTTCTAAAGCTTTAAGATAATCCCTTTTAATAATTAATTAAAAATTAGTCAACACAATTACTTGTTTGTTTGTGTTTTCACGGCATATCAACCTTTTTAGGTCATTTAATGCCAAGAACAATCATTGTGTACACACCTATTTTTTTTGTTTTTTTCTTTAAATAACATAATGTTCACTATTTAACCCAAAGAGAGAATATGTAGATTCATACCTTTCCCGAGGGTTTTAGTACAATTATGAACACAAATGGAACAATTGGGATTCCAACTCGTTTACTATGATTCTGAAGTCTGACTGGCTACCCACTTGGCTAAAACACAATTCATTTCGGAAGATGCTTTGCTAATTTATTTCAATTGTCAAAAATTATTCAAAATTACAGAATGATTGGGTTTTGGTGATTCTGATTTTAACCAAATTCATTCACAAAAATCAATGAAGAAACAGAAAAGAGTTTTTTGATCAGGAATTCAAATACAATTCAAAAAAGCCATGTGAAACTCTTTCAATTGGTTTAGTGAGCGTCATTAGATTTCCTTCCTTTCTTGTTTCTCTTCTCAAAATATCTAAAACAATTGCATTTATAGAATCTATAATGAAAGAATGTGTGTGTGTGTGTGTGTGTGTTTAATAGTCTCTACCAAACTTCTCTGCCAATTTTAGATCTAAAGACTTGAGACTTGATAAATGGTATATTCAAATCTTTGGAACTCTTTAATTGTTTTGAACCAGGAAAGTAGCTACTAAGGGGTCAAAATTACAAAAAAAAAAGGAAAAAAGATCATAATGAACACAAAAGCAGGCATCATATTATTCAGAGCACCAAAATGTAGATTAAAGGGCTTTTTAACTGGTGCCTCGGTCCTTGAATTTAATCCATTCAGGAACAGAATTAAAAAAAAAATTTGAAATCTGAATCCGTTGAACGTCAAAAGAATAATGAAAATAGTTTTAATCCATTCCAAAACAGTTCAAAACTCAATTCCTAACTTTTAATGAAATTTGCTTAGAATTTCAACATTTATTTTCATCAAACATTGGGAATAGAAATCTCAATTGTTGCTTTTGTTTGTTTAAAAACCAAGTTTCCAATGGAGTTTAATCGCAAATCCCCAAGCAAAGATGGACAATGTTTTTAGTTATGAATAAAAAAAGATGTTAAAAACAAAAATTCATTTCAATTTTGTTTTAATTAAGAATCAAAACTGCTGCACCTTTTGAATAAGTAATTACAATTGATTTTGTGTAATTTTGTTAATTTCAAATCAATTGATTATTGATTTACAGGTCGACTAATTCAATATTTCAAGTTCAGGTATGATAAATGTTTGGTGTTCATTGATTTTGATGTGGGTGGGGGAAATAAAAATTAAGAACTAGTTTCTATTTCTTTAGATTATTGATCTTTAGAAGTGAATTTGCTTTTTTGGAAATGACTTATAAAAAAATGTTTGTGAAAAAGGGAGGTAACTAAGTAAATGTTATCTCTAAGGTAGGATGGAGGGGGGGAAAGATAAAATCATCAACATTTTTAAGTTTAGGAAAAAATAAATCAATAAATACTAAAAAGTCTTAGATTTGTTTTTTTCACGAACAATAAATAATTTATTGATTTTTTAGGGAAAAGAAGAGAGGAGGGGTGAGAGAAGAAAAAGAAGAAGAAAAATAAAACTTTTTTTTTTCTTTTTACCTGCAAAAGCTAAAAAGTGCATTGATTGCATTCTTTTATTCATTACATTGCAATATGTGCATTCATTGTTAGTTGTGCTGCTGGTGCTGCTGTGCATTCATTTTGACTGAATGTTGATTTTCCTGTCAATCAGCAGAAGTGGATTTATTGAATTAATCATTCAGTTTTAAGGAAGGAGGGAAGGAGGGAAAGGAAGGCAAATGAAGGAAGGAAAGGAAGGAAGGAGAAAGGAAGAATGAGAAGAAGAAAAGAGAGAAGGAAGGCAGGAGGGAAAGGAAGGAAAAAAGGAAGGAAGGTAAAATGTCAGATTTATTAAAATCAATTTCAGTATCCCACCCAAAAAAAATAAGTTAATTTATTTTTTTAAACAATAAATCAAATTACTGTTGTTTTTAGGGAATTCCCTTAAGTGGTTAATAATCAAAACAAATTAAATGGATTTCCTTTTTTTTTTTAAATTAGTCCCCCCCCCCCTCCAGACAGAGAGTATGTCAGGGTAGGAACCTTTTTTTAAAGTCAAAATGATGGGGGGGTGCAAACATGAAAAAAGAAAAAGTAACAAAAAAGCCTTCCCCTTCCAATACACAATTAAAATGGACTCGTTTTTTTTATAATGATAACAAAAACAACAAGAAAATGGTAGCTTTTTCCTTTCTTTCTCATTGGTTTCTTAAATCGGAAAAGAAAAAGAATCAATAGTGCAAGAAGTGGAAAGTAGATGCACATTTGAGTGCAATTACTGCATTTCAGTGCAATATGCAGTGTCAGTGCACTGCAGTGAGTGGTGGTCAGTGAAACTGGTTGTTGATGGTAATTGTAGGTGCAAGGTACTTGTGCACTCACTCACTCACAGCTGATTGCAAATATTGTTTTATAGACAGTGGGGTCAGATGTTGTTGGTGGGTGCTAGAGAGTGAGTGCATCTTTTTTTCTACAAAAATCCACCGTTGATGTATTGTCAGATTGTCCATCACAAAAGAAGACTTATACAAACCGAAACT
This sequence comes from Idiosepius hallami, assembly GCA_034780655.1. Taxonomy (NCBI): domain Eukaryota; kingdom Metazoa; phylum Mollusca; class Cephalopoda; family Idiosepiidae; genus Idiosepius; species Idiosepius hallami. Next base: position 4,931 of record JAUZSX010341068.1, read on the forward strand.
AAATTATTGATGAAAAGAACAAACAAAATGTTGCTTTATATATATATATCTTCCTTCACATTTCTTCCAAACTTTCAGGAATTTGTTACCGAGAGAATCAACCCCAGCCCACCCCTATATTCATTTGAAAAATAAAAAAAAGATTTCAATTTAAAAAAGAACTTTCAAAAATGTTATTGGTTGAAAGAGGGGTGTTGTTGCTGTTGCATCTCCACTACACCAACAGTCAACACCAACACCACCACACACGTGACACCACCCTCACCAGTGAAAGAAAAAAGCCTTTTTTATTAAATAAATAGTTTTCTAATGATAATGGGACCAAGCACGCACGCACACGGCCTAGGCCGTGGATGGTCGTGTGCGGTTGTTGGTCGAATGAGTAAATGAATGATTATTTTTGATGGAAATTAAATTTATAGTTAAAGCATGAAATCAGTCGAGTACAAAAAAAATTGTTTTCTTTTTCTTATGGAATCTTTTAAACGAGTTTACGAATCTACCAAAAATCAACCCTTAACCCTAACCCCGATCTAATACTTTGCAGCAAATCAAACCAACCAACACCAATCCTTAGAACACTTCCCTTTGGAAAAGACATTAATATCTACCGAACAAATTATTTCCAACAGAAAAGAAATACGACAGCGTGTTGTAAAGCATGTTAGTATCTTTACGTGAATATAACTTCTTTCAAACGAACAACCTAACCTCCTTAAGTGTTCTTTTTGGTGTTTATTCGTTTTTAATTGAAATTTAAAAAAAAGAATCAAACTACAAGCTTAAAATTTACACATCGACAAAATTGAAGTTTCTATATTAAAAAGAAAAATAATAAAAATGATCCAAATTTATCGAAATTAACTTTGAAGAACAAAAACAAAAAACAAAAAAGACAGAATTAAGGAGTAAAAAAATACTTTTAAGAAAATCAAGTTAGACAAAAATCAAAACACGTGATAATTATTTTTTTTTAAATTGAAATAAGATCAAATCTGTTGGTTAATAATTATTCTGGTATTAATCAAATAGTAGTAGTAGTCATAATATTTAACAAAATAGCGAGAAATAGACAGACGAGGCGTTAACAGATTGAGTGAATTAATAAGGATGAACAGATAGAGAGATAGAGAGAGAGAGAGAGAGAGAGAGAGAGAGAGAGAGAGAGAGAGAGACTCCCCATGCTGGAAGTAAAATAGAAGAAAAAGCCAAAAGTGTTCATTTTGTGGTTTTTATTTTTTAAGTAAAACAAAACAAAATTCCTAAAAAAAACCTTAGAAATTAAAAATCATTTTATTTAAAAGAAAGAAAGAAAGAAATCTTATCTTGAAACATCCCCCCTTTAAGCCATTTCTCTTTCCCCTCTCTGCTAAATTTCATTTTTGAATTTCAAATGAAATCACACAGTCACAGTACACTACTTAACTTATATTCCTCATTATAGTCTCTTTGAAATCATTAAAAGGTTTTGTTTTTTCCCCCAATTGATTAATCATGTCGTTAAGGACCATCAACAGACCAACAACAACTAACCCTAACCAACAGCAGACGAGGAGCAGAAAGAAAAGTAGTGTTAATTATTTAACGACAAACCGGCCACACGACGACGACAAACGACTTCCTTTTTTACATTAAATAAACAGAAATGACAACAAGAAATAAAACTCAATGAATTTTGGAAATAATAAAAACGATTTTCTTCTTCTTTACTTACATTTTTCGGAATTCAATTCCATTAAAAGGAGGGGGGTTATGAATGACCCCGCCTGTCGATTAATGGGGCGACAATGGCTATAGAGGAGGAGCGCCCCTCGCCGAGACGATTAATGGGAGAGACCATTTGAGGAGGATTAATAAAAATAACTGTGAAAGTAACAACTTAACTTGACTACTGAAGTGAGAAATGATTATTGTCAATGAATCCCAACAAGCAAGAATGGAATGATCGGACTGACCAACCCTAAATTGAAATTGCTCAACGAAGGAAAACCCTCTCTCCCCATCCGGCCTCAACAAGTGAATAATAATAATAATAATAAACAACTAAAAAAACTAATTGCTTCTTCTTTTTCTTGTTTCTTGCTCGACAAGAAAAATTCTAAATTCATGAGTCAGATAAACAGAAACAGAAAAATAATTGCCATTTAAAAAAATTAAGCCGATAAAAATAAATCCCAAAAATCATTAGAAAATTAATTTAATTTTATAAAAACAACAAAGAACGAAAAAACAAGTTTTCATTGTTTTTAATGTTTTAAAACTTAGACAAACAAAAAAAAAAATCATTAAAACAAGATTATTTTTATTAATTTTTTTTTATCTTTTAAAAGTTTTTCGTTTTAGAGAAACAAAAGTAAAAAAAAAAGAAAAAAAAGATAATCAATTATTTTATTTATTTTGTTGTTTTTATTGGGTTAAAAAATTTTCGAGAGAAAAATTGCATGAAAGAGGTCCATCCTCTCCCCCCATCGATTATTTTAATAATTTCATTTTTTTCTTTCGTTCTGATCCAATATTTTCTGAAGGAAAAGAAAAAAAGGTTACAAATGATTATTATTATTATGTCAGGGGTAAATTAATGTCGTTATGGTGAAATCATGTTGGATAAAGCGATTGCAGATCAGCGAAGTTAAGCAACGTAGATCCTGTTCAGTATTGGATGGGAGACCAACAACCACTTAGGGATATCAGGTTGGTCGGTGGTTCGAGGCGTGATCACTAAAATGCACACAAAGCATTACGAACCCCTTCTTTCTCAAAATGACCATCAATCAGAGCTAAAAATGTCCCCAATTATAGTCTCTCCCCAGGGTCTCAGATTTCTCTGAGATTGCAAAAACTAAAACTTGATTGTTTGCGTTTTACGGCATATCAACCCTTTCAAGTCATTTAATGTCAGTAAAAAGTCCTTTTGGATAAACATTCTTTTTTTCCACATGTAGTAACATAGTATGCAGTAATTAATTTAATCCATAGCTGGAGGGAATGGGAGAATTCATACCTCTCGCGAGAGTATTATTAGTACGTGAACGTAAAAGGAACAAGTGGGATTCAAATATGCCTATCTACAGCTCCGAAGTCCAAATGCCCATAATGACTGAGTGCCCCCCCTCCCAAAGGTGTATAACAACAGGAGAACTGATCAAGACCAGAACAAAAGAGGAAGGTCTTTCTGCTCAGTAACAACATTTTTGACCCAGTGAACCTGAAATCTAAGGGATGTTTGGTGTTGTTGGTTATAGATATGAGGGTGCTGCTGCTGCTGGTGGAGTGGAATAGAATGGACTTGGTTAACTATGTATTTTTTGGTGACTGAGTACAGCTTTTGATATTTGAATCACCAGTGCTGCACTGCAGTGAGTGCACCAGTGCACCACACCACTGCCCTGCACTATCCAGCATGACCAGTTATCCCTCACCATCTGAACATTAGATAGCTTTCATTAATTTATGAAGCTCTTATTTTGGGATAAAGCTAGATTTAACCTTACTTCCATGATACAACCATTAAACACAAAAATGTTTATAATGGGTTTTAATATGCTTTTATTATAAAATATTCTTGTCACAGATTGGACTATTTTGCAATTTTACCATTTCTTTGGATTCTTTACTTATTAGTAGGGCTGTGACAATATGCTTTTATTATAAAATATTCTTGTCACAGCCTAAATAACTAGGGATATGACAGGCATATTCTTTAATAAAAGAATATTGTAAGCAGAGCCCTAATAATGATCACTATTGTTTTTATTATAATTATGAAGCTATTATTCAAAACTTTCTTGTGGTTTTAGGAAAAGATCTTAAGTATAAGAAAGCAAGTTGATTAATGATTGGGCTTTTAGGGTCACTCCAAAAGTAATGCCTCTTATTAATTTATTCAGCTCAAATGGATTAAAGGGGATTTCAAATGATGGACTGAATTGAAAAGACCAAGGGTGTAACTTTTAAATGGTTATTTCTGATCTTTATTGCCTAAGCATTTCTACTCTTCCTGCTTAAAAATTGATCTTTTGCTCCATATCACCAGAAATATCTGGAACTTACTGAGCATTGATTGGTAAATTCTGCTCTCATAAGCATCTGACGATATCCATGATATTTTGACATCCTGATGAGATGTAGATGGCAAAACTGGTCTTATTAGATGGATTACAAAAAATATCTTTATATATATACTAGAGGTATTGCCCAGGGCCAGAGATTTGCCACTAAAATAATTAGAAAGGTTTACCAACGTCACATTACATGGACAATTCATCACCCTAACATCAATAACTTTCATCACCCCAAAGGAAAAAATTACATTTATTCATGTAATAATGTTAATTATATTTTTATTAGGTTAAAATTTTAGCCCCTTGACAATCTGAAGGTTATTTTACGAGAGATTATTAAAATTTATAAAAAAAATAAGTGAATATCAGTCACTTTTCAAACTTTTTTAAAAATAAACAATAAAATTATTTCAATTAATTTATTTTCTATTTTTCTATTTAAAAATCTAAATAAACTTCTCCAAATAGTTTCATTTTAACTTAATGTTAGCAAATATTACTGAACATAAATTTTTAAAAAAAGTACAAGTGATGAGAAGTCCACATGTTGAGAAGGCAGGGAGTGATTAATTGTCAACGTGATGTGATTAAAAGTCTAGTGATGAATAGTCAGGTGATGAAAAGACCATACACCAATTAAGAAAGCCTAAGAAGACACTCAATGCTTTTTTTAATACTATTTATTTCTAATCATTTTTCATGATAAAATCATTTTATGCTAAATTTATTTCTAAAGATTTTTTTTATACTAAATTAATTTCTAATGTTTTTCTCTAAAAGTAGTTAACAAAACCTATTAAATAGAAAGACTGAACCATACATATATTAGCGGTCTGAATCATTTTTTTTATTACTAACAGTTTTTTCTGAAGAGCTATACATATTGACAGTCTATTCAGTTTTTTTTTCTGATTGTCTTTTGTTTAATAAAGAAGTTACATTTAATTTTTCATAATTATTTTTATTATTTGAACAACACTTGTTAAAGGAAAAAAAAAAATGTTTTTTCAAAAACGCTTTGTGTTTGAAAATGAATTGTTTTTTTCTTAAATTTCAAAAATCGCTTCTTCATTATTTATTTATTCCTAATTCAAAAAACGCTTCTTCTTTGTGTTTTAAAAAAAGATTTTTAAGCAACAATCTCCACTTCTATGATGCTAAAATGATTTATACGGTTAAGTTGCATTAAAGACACCAATTCCCATCAGATCACGAAGTTAAGCAACGTTGAGCCTGGTCAGTAGTTAGATGGGTGACCATTTAAGAAAATGATGGTTAACAGTTCACTTTCTTGTTTTCCTCTGGAAAAGTAGTCTCTGCTTAATCTAGCCACGCGCAGTGCTCGTAAACCGAAAATTCAAAACTGGATGTGTATGTGTATATACCGTATTTTCTGGACTATAAGCCGCTACTTTTTTCATAGGTTTTGAACCATGCGGCTATTAAAAAAGGAGCGGCCATTCTCTTGATTTTTTTCCACCGCTGAATACCATTTATTTTCTCTTGGTTCTGTCTCGGTTTAATCAAAGTTGCTGTCGTGTTAAAAGTCAGGTGAGGAAAAA
>JAUZSX010341089.1:0-10552 GCA_034780655.1 Idiosepius hallami
ACCTTTTTTTTTGTGTTTTTTTTTTTTATCTATTTGCACCATTTTTATTTAAGCGATAAATCTTTTCTTGACGGCCATAATTAGATGACTCAAACAAAAGAGAAAACTGTCGTCTTTCGCAAGCGCAAAAATAACGATGAAAAATAAACCACATTTATTTTATTTTATTTTATTTCCCTAATCAAATAGACCTACGGCTTAGACACTCAACGAACTCTATCAAATTTTAAGACAGCAACCTACGCATGACGCGAAACTACATTCAGGACTTTTATGTTATTTTAGATCTTTCTCGTTTTGAATAGGATATTAAATTGCTGTTATATATATGACAAGACATGGGCAGTGACGGTGGAGTATTGGTAAAAGCTCGGGCTCTGGAATCGTATTACGAGAGTTCAAATTCAAGTCAAAACCATTACTTTCACTTTAGCCACCTCGGGCAGATGGGGCTCGTTAAATCGGGAGAGCAACTCATCCAGGTGAAGGGTAACACTGAATTAAAAAAATCCCAGTTATATAGAGCGCGTAAAAATGGCCTTGTGCCTAACTTGGTCAGGTGCTCTACCAAGTAAATATGATATATCTGACAAGACATTGGTAGGGCCATGACAATATGATTTTGTTAAAGACCAGTCTTGTAAAAGCTGTGTTAGTTACTTGACTATTTTGCAATTTTACAATTTATTTTAATTCTGTAGTCATTACCTTCTAGTTATGGATAGAATATTATATTACATTTATATATCTGACAAGACATTAGTAGTGCTGTGAATATTTGCTTATAGCATACAATACTTTTGTCGCAGCTCTAGTTCATTTCTATTGCTTTTTTTATTCTAAATTTATTTCTAATGATCTTTACACTAAATTCATTTCTAATGCTTTCTAATGCTAACTTCATTTCTAATGTTTTCTTATACCAAATTCACTTCTAATGCTTTTTTTATACTATATTTATTTCTAATGCCTTTTTATTATAACTTATTTCTAATGCTTTCTTTTACTAATTCTATTTCTAAAGCTTTTTTCTGGGGTAGTTAAAGTACCATATTATATAGAAAGGCGGTACCATAAAAACGCAAGTTTTTAGTGGTCTGAATAATTGTCGACAAATACCTTGGGAAAGGTATGAATCCCCATATTCCCTTCAGCTATGGATTAAATAGTGAAATTTGTATTATTAAAAAAAAACGAGTGTATAAAATAACGTGTATGAAAAGTAATTGTTCTCGGCATTAAAATGACCAAAAACAAAGTTGATATGCCGTCAAACTCGAAACAAATCAAAGTCGCCATTCCGATCTAAAATGCCTTGGCTCCTGGCTGCAGCGGATTACAAAAGAAATCAGCGTAATCTAAGAAGTCACTTCTTCCTTAATCTACTTTTGAAATTCTCTACAAAGAATCCTATTCTTATGCGTGTGGTGTGAGGCACTGCTTTACAAAAACTGATCAGATTTTCCGGCCCAGGGCCTTTAAAACGGCTAAGTTTCATTGAACTCCAACCCTAACGTTTTGATCTCTCGACATAAATCTTCTGTTTTTGGGCTGTCTAATTCCAATAATGCCATAAAGGGAAAAATTGTACCTCTATATCTATGTCACTACTTGTAAAATTTATCAAAGGTAATTGTTCTCGGCCTTAAAATGACTTAAAGAGGTTGATATGCCGTTATCATCATCATCCTCATCATCGGTGTTCACTCGTAGTCGAGTATGACTGTCCTCCATTCAGGGAGACGCCTGTACGTGATGTCTTAACGTGGGGAGACTGATGCACCTGCAGTCACCACACGGTCATTTGACAGAGGAGAGTCTTGTTCCAATGGCAAAGATAACCACGACGACTGGAGGCCATTCTCTGTTGCAGCCTTCATCCACCTTCAGTGCCTTTGTGTCATTGTAGACACCATCCGCCACATCCGTCGTTGAAGTCTTGCACTATTTAACCCATAGATGGAGGGAAGAGTGGGCTTCATACCTTTTCCAAGATATGCCGTTAAACACAAAACAAACAACATTATTTCTAATGGGAAAATATGATATTTTTAAAATTTTTCACTTTTCTAACTTGAACGGATTAAGTTCGAAAACCGAGGTACCACTGTAGACATAGGTATACTCCTAAGACTGTTTAATTTGGTACGTTTTAAACATGATATCAGAGTAGTGGCGTAGCAACAGTTTTTGTTGCCCGGGGCGGTTGTTAGATTTGCCTCCCTCCTCGACCACTTATAATCTGTTAAAATCTAGAATTTAAAAAAAAAACTAAAAACATTTGTTTTTATGGAACTGCAATCAATAATCTAACTCTATTCAACCTAAAATATTTATTTTTAATGAACTGATGACAGTTAAAAACTCCTTTTAAAATCAGAATAATTACACACATAACACAAACTCATTAATGATCTAACTATATTAATCTAAAAAAATATTTTTAATGGACTGATGACAGTTAAAAACTCCTTTTAAAAACAGAATAATTACTCACATAACACAAACTCATTAATGATCTAACTATATTAATCTAAAAAAAAATTTTTACTGGACAGATGACAGTTAAAAATCCTTTTAAAAACAGAATAATTACACACATAACACAAACTCATTAATGATCTAACTATGTTAATCTAAAAAAATATTTTTAATGGACTGATGACAGTTAAAAAATCCTTTTAAAAACAGTAAAAATACCCATATAATTTTTTTTTTCTGTTATCTATATTTTTTCTGTATATTTTATGTCATCTTTTATGTTATGTTATTATATGTTATGTATATTTTTTCCCTAATGTAGTCGTCTTATAGAACGAATCTGAGTGACTAGTTGGTAATTTTGCAAAGTCAAGTTCATTTTTTAAGGTGAATTCAATGGTTTTGACAAGGATTTGAACTCGCGTCCTACGATTCCAGAGCCCGAGCATCTGTTACTCTCTAATTACTGTTTGTGATCATGAATGTTGTTTGCAAACAACGTATGCACTAACTTATTAATGTACGGATTAATATTAATAATAATAATAATATGATAAGGTTTTTTTATTCGGTGACTAGATATGGTTAGGCGCAGGCCCCAAAGAGACGTAGAACTATGCAGTTATTGATTAGAATGAAGTGGAATATTTCGAAGAGGTTTGTTATCACTTTGACCCAAGGGAAAACGAGCTATGGCTAACAACGTCAAAACTTTGATAATGACTAGTTTGATTATGTAGACTGGGAGTGTTGCATCTGATAATTTGATGTAAACCTCACATTCGAAAAACTGCTGAAGACCAGCTTCCTGGCGTCTACAGCATGTTTATTCAACAATACCAACCCAAACAAAATCTGACAATTTTTTTAAGTAATAAATAGGGCTGTGATAATATGCTTTTATTAAAGATTATTCTTGTCACAGAGCAGTCGGACTTCGGAATCGTGGTACGCGAGTTCGAATCCAGATCGTTCTGTTTGCGTTCATAAATGGACTAATACCCTTGAGAAATAATAAATCCTCACATTCCCTCCAGCTATGGGTTTAAAAGTGAACACTGTGTTATTTAGAAAAAAAACGTGTTTATACAATGATTGTTCTTGGCATTAAATGACCTTAAAAAAGTTTAACATGCCGTAAAAAAACAAAACAAAATCTTGTCACAGATTTGACTATTTTGCAATTTTACCATTTCTTTTAATTCTGCAATTATTAGTGGGGCCATGGCAACATATATTAAATATATTCTTGCAGACCGAGTAATATGACTATATTAACCTTAGAACCCTGACAGAGCATGATGACCAACTAGTCACTCAGATGCGTTCTATTAGATGACTATATTATGGAGGAAATATCGATGTGTCTATTTTTCCTTAGGACACCAGAGCCGATATATTGGTTTGAAAGGGTTAAAAAAAATAACCATTTTCTGCCATAAAAACAAAAAAAATCCTGACTGAATTTCACCTTTTAAGCAATTTATATTTAAATCTTTTTACAAAAAAAAACTTACTAACTAGTACGTTTTAAACATGATATCAGAACAGTACTGTAGCAACAGTTTTTGCCGCCCGGGGCGTTTGTAAGATTTGGCCCTGTCCTCGACCACTTTAAATTTGTTAAAATCGAAAATTAAAAAAAAAAAACTAAAAACATTTGTTTTCATGGAACTGCAATCAATGTTCTAACTATATTCAACCTAAAATATTTGTTTTCAATGAACTGATGACAGTTAAACACTCCTTTTAAAAACAGAATAATTACACACATAACACAAACTCATTAATGATCTAACTATATTAATCGAAAATTTAAAAAAAAACTAAAAACATTTGTTTTCATGGGACTGCAATCAATGTTCTAACTATATTCCATTGAAGTGGAATATTTCATATTTAATTTAATTTTAATTTTAATTTTAATATTTAATTAATTTTAATATTTGATTAAATTTTAATATTCGATTAAAAATCCTAATCCAAATCTTTAAAATGCTTTATTGAAATATCCACGGTATTAAATGACAGAAAAGGTTTTTATTTACTCGGGCGAGCACCAAATCAAGTTAGGCACAAGACCATTTTTCCTTGCTGATTATATCCCTTCGTCTAGATAAGTGACTGCCCTCGTAAACGAGCCCCATCTGCCCGAAGTAGCTAAAGGTAAATGCTATGGTTTTAATATAAAAGGTTGATATGGCGTTAGAAAAATCAATTAATCTACAGCACAACGTGGAATTTATGATATTTACTTGGTGAGCACCGAACCAAGTTTGGCACAAGACCATTTTTACGTGCTCTATATACCTAGGCTTTTTGAATTCAGTGTTACCCTTCACCTAGATGAGTTGCTCTCCCGGGTTAACGAGTCCCATCTGCCCGAGGCAGCTAAAGTGAATGCAATGGTTTTGACTGGGATTTGAACTCGGGTAGTACGATATATACATATATGAACAAGAAAAAATATATAGCCACATACTTCAAGTATTCTTAGCATGAACACTTGAGCAAATTTAAAAGCCTAATGGACGTAGTGACAAATGCTTAAACGGTTGTTTAAAAACCATAAAGATCAAATCTGTTTGTCTTTCGAAATTGAAGAAGTATGGTTATAAAGAAGAGTATTTAAAATGGTAAACCGAGTTCGAATTCATGCTGCGTTATAAGTTGTTGGATAATTTTTGTGGACACCAGGGATTATATAGCATGATTTTAAATTTAAGTATACGAGATTATTGTTTCGAGTGATTTGGGTTTAGGCATTCTTAAGAGGTTACTTGTTAACTCAAGAAACCTTTTTTATGAACTATTGCACTCTCATCTTGATCTTCGAACTTAATACAAAACTGTGCCCTCATTATTTGACTGAAGTAAATAGCCAGTATTATTGATATCAGAGTCATTTTGGACATTCTCGATTTGATAATCATGTGAGATTTGTAGCCCTTTTTATTAAAGATGAAATACACAAATACAAAACATGTATTAATACGTGTATCTGGCTCTAATATGAATGGGTAGATGAGATCTACGCATATTAGATTAGAGGCTCCATAGTTAGATCTGAAAGTTTCAGGTAACTCAGAGATCAATTCATGGTATTTCACAGAAAACAATTGAAAAAAAAAACAACAGAAAAAAAAGTGTGGTAGGGGTGAAAATCATGTTGACCATTGTATTCAATTGTTTTTTCATTTATTAGTGGGATTTTTTTTTTTGATATTCTATTTATTTTTATTGATATTTCATCTATTTTATATTTTTTTTTCAATTACTATAATTACTACGTTTTTACTTTTTATTTTTAATTAATGACACTATCCTTTTAAAAATATACTTTATATTCTTTGTATCAAAAAAAATAAAGGAAATATCCTTTAACACATGCTCAAATAATATGCTTTTTGTTAAAATAATATTATTTAAAAAAAAAGAAATGCTTTTTTACCTTGGCAATTTTACTGGCATATTAAAATATATAGGATGTTAGAAATAATTCGGTAAAATATATTCTTAAAAGATAAGATACAAGTTAAAAAAGCATTTCATGCAGAGCATGAAAACTGATATAAATTTAAAATTATATATCTATATCATTGATTGTTAAATAATAGAAGGATCTATTTTTAAAAAATGCAAGAAAATATTCATTGCCTAGAATAAATCCAATATAATTTTAGATTCAATTTAAATTAAATCTTTATAACCTATATTGTAAAGTTCCAGTGTTCTGTAAAAATTGATGATTTTTGAATTAGATGTTGTACCTTGATTTTTAAATCTTATAGTAGAAAACATTTTGTTTAAGGATTTTCATGTCCTGCATAAAATACTTTTCTAACTTTTTCAATTATAATTTGAGTCAAACCGGTGTATTTGATAATGAAGAGAAAATACCTGTTCAGTAATGCTTTTTCCCTTTTTTGGTCCCTTTTACATCATATAATTATCTTGCAGCAAAGATATCCTTAAATTTTGATTGCAATCATAATGATTTTAACGATTCATGTAATTGAATTAATATTGAAATGCAAAAATGTAAACTATTCATTAGATTATTCACTGAATTTTGATAGATTTTTAAACTGAGACTTTGTCAAAGAAACGTTTTACTTTCATCGCTATAGAACATTACTATAGATAGTAGATACATTGCAGAAGAAATTGAGAATTATATTTTGTATGCACTAAAAAGAATGAAACTTTTAGTAAAAAAAGTTTTTAAGAAAATTTGTTGCTTTAATGGCTGCGCCAAATTATTCAAACATAGATTAATCTAATCACCAAAGACTATATTGTGTATTTTGTACGTTTCTACAAGAGTGTTTGGGGGAAGGTCAGTTCGTTTTGTTCTGTTTTTTCTATTATGTCAATAATAATATATTTCATTAAAGTAAAAATTTGGATCCTTACTAATAGAGAAAATATTTATTTGATTGTTAAAATAGAAAATTATTCTTCATGCTTATATTATCTTAAATATTTTTGGCTAGAGACATTCTTCACATGCTTCGTAGTATGAAAAATGGGTGCGTAGTGAAGAAGCCTGAAATAAAATAAAATAATTGCCAGAATAAAAGAGAAATTAAGACCGACCCTGTTAAGGTTATAAGGCTATAAAAAGAGAAAGGAAGCGAACTTTTTGAGTATTTCAAGTGATAAGAATGTAGTTTACCCAGTTTATTTCTGTACAGGGATAGGCAAAGAAGGATTTGAAGTTTGTGAACGGTCCTACTGATCGGAAGAAATCATTATTTGCCTTCTAGATAAATATAAACATAAGAATAAACTAATTTGATGCAAGAGATAATGAAAACGCATAACATACAGTAAAAGAAGTAGTGTAAGATAAAGGTCTATCAGAAAACTTATGTTTGAATCAAATGTGTTTAAAACTAGTGTTATCCCATTCTTTGTTGGGTTATTTTTTTATGATCGTATAAATGAACTAATAGTATAATGGCCAGGGTTTTTATTAAGTAGAAAAATAACATTATACAAAATCAAATATACACTTCTAAATATCCAAATTAAGTAGTGTTTTTTACTTTCCATCAAAAATGTCATGTGACTCGTTCGTGTTGACTATAGCCCTGTGTTCATAGGGAGCAGCTGTATTCAAATTTATAGTGCAAGCCTCACACTCTCTCTTACCGGTCCTGAAGGGTATGGCACCATATAGCAAAGAACTCTCTAAAAAAATCAATTGTTACACAACATGAAAATGTGGCAATCTTCATGCAATGCGGAAAGGCTACAAGAAGATTACCATCACCCTAAAATTGAGCAGCAGCACTGTGGCTAAGATTATCTAGCATTTTAAAAGAGCAGGGTCTACACAGAATAGACCTCGGGTAGGTCGTCCAAAGAAGGTGAGCGCATGTACTAAGCATCACATCTAAATACTTTCTTTCAAAGATAGGCGTAGCTGTGCAGTTGGCATTACTGCAGAGATTAAAGAGTTTGTTATTGTTCAGGCCGTACACTGCATACTACACCAAGTTAGTGTGCATAGCTGTCACCACTAAAAGTAGCCTTCCGAAAGCAATAAACAAAAAAGCCAAGAAACAGTTTACTGAAGATATGTCAACAAAGCCCATGATTTACTGGAACCATGCCCTATGGTCTGATGAGACGAAAAATTATTTGGTTGGTTCCTATGGCCTTAGGCATATGCAGCAGCAACCAGTGAAAAGTACAAAGATAAGTGTACCATGCCTACAGTCAAGAATGGTAGTTGGAATGCAATGGTCTGGGGCTGCATGAGTGCTGTGTGCATTAAAGCGTTACATTTCCATAAGAGAACCATGAACTTTAACATTTACTTTGAAATATTGCAGCAGATCATTATCACATCCCTCAAGAAACTGTGTCGCAGAGCAGTGTGCCAACATGAAAATGTCCTCAAAGTACTTTGAAGACAACAACTGCTTTACTGAAGAGGCTGAATTTAAAAATGATACACTGCCAAGTCTGACTTCTGACATAAATCCCATAAAACATTTTTTGAGGATCCATAAGTGGAAGATGGAGGTACACAAAGTCTCAAATAGCCGCCAGGTCCTCGACATCATCAAAAAGGAATGGAAAAGCATTCCAGTGGTTACTTATTAAGCTCTGGTAAACTTCATACCCGTGAGAGAAAAAGAAGATTTAGATAATGAGGGTAGCCATATAAAATATTGATAGTTAACACGATTTATTGACAACAATAATATTGCACTCACATTTTTTGCCTGCGATTTAGCTGTGTTTTGAGTTATTTTTTGGGGGAAGGGGAATAAATTAAGTTAGTTTTATATGTGCAGAATAAATTGCATTGTGTCAACGTGTCATTTTGTCAGTGTTATCCCATGAAGAGATATACTACTATACATGTACCTTATGCTATTGACTAGTCATTTACTTCCAAAGTCTAACACACACATAGTGTTATTGAAGTTTGATTAAATTTAGTTTTTATAGTACTTTCTTACCATTACTTGTTTTTGTTTTAAAGGTTTGCAAGTTTTATCTCTCCGTATTTTACTTATAATTATCTTGATGTCTTTTATTTTTTCTTCCTTTATTTTTTATTATCCTTCATCTTCTTTGTCCTCAAAGTGAATTGTTCTTAAGTTGTAGCGCTTTCAATACTATATTTATCTTTTATCTTTGGTAAATTGTTACATACATTTTATTGATCAATTTGTGTTCAAATTCTGAGAATTATTTTTTCTTTGACTGTAAGCAAGTCTGATCAACAAGTCTTTGTTCTGTTAAACGTTTTTTTTTCTCTTTTGATTCCATCATTCGAATACATGCGTGTGTTGGATGTAAATTCTTTGTCTTCGCCTTTTTTGTAGAAATATAACATAACTATTTTCAAGGCGATTTTTATCATAAGTAAATATAGACGTATATAGCGTTGTATATAAAAGCGAGTACTAACTCGTCCAAAAATCTTTAAATAATGAATTTTTTTCCATTTTTTTATCATCTGGTAGATTAATGTCTAATCGCTAATATTTCACAGAAAAAAAACTGAAAAAAAATAAAGAAAAAAATGAGGTCAACAGGTAGATCAATTTCTTTAATTAACTTTAAAGAATAACGGCATCTATTACCAGTTTCGATTTTACAAAAAGTATCAACATTCTTTCGAAATTGAAAAAAAAATTACTTTATATATTCATTCTTTTTATTGATTTTTAAATATTTAGTGTTTAAAAGTTGAAATCTTAGAAACGTTAAACAATAAACATTGTTATGTTTTCGTTTACATTTGTAAATATTTTATTTGAGAAAAATAAACACTTAATTAAAAATATTTCAAATATCTTTTAGCAAATATACTTTTTAATAGGTGTTTTTTGTTTTTTTTACTTTAAACAATTTTGCTCGAGTTTAAATTTTAGTTTTAACATCTAAAAAATTGCTGTATTTAAATTTAATTTTTTTTTATTCGGTTATTTTTTTCTTTAAATAATTTTTATTCCAATTTTATTTAAAGAAAAAAATATCTAAGTTTACTGAATGGATGTAAAAAATGAAAACAAAATTTTGAGTATATGCTGAATCATACCGTCTCCGAAACAGCCACGCCGAATCATACCTAACTCCAGGTAATGAGATGTACGTTTGAACGAAACGTACAACACGCTCTCTTTCCATTTACACATATGCATACACACACAAACACACATATATATACATGCAATGACGGTGGAGAATTGGTAAAAACTCGGGCTATGAAATCGTGTTACACGAGTTCAAATCCCAGTCAAAACCATTACACTCACCTTTAGCTGCCTCGTTAACTCGGGAGAGCACCTCATCTTGGTGAAGGGTAACACCGAATGCAAAAAGCCCGGGTGAGAACACGTAAAATGTCCTTGTGCCAAACTTGGGTTGATGCTCACCAAGTAAATATAATATAATATATATATATATATATTATATATATATATAGTGTTTGATATGGCCTTGTGCCAAACTTGGTTTGGTGCTCACCAAGTAATTATGATATATAGTGTTTGATATATATGCATATGTGCGTGTGTGTGTCCTTTTACGTTTGATTTTGAAA
>JAUZSX010341100.1:0-10552 GCA_034780655.1 Idiosepius hallami
GAGAGAGAGAGAGAGAGAGATAAATATGGAGTTCTTATTATAAATAAAGATTTAATTGATTTTAGCTAGACTCAACCATTCCAAATCAGTTAACTGAAGTCTACGTCAGAACATAAAGATTTTTCCCCCATTTTTTTTCATCCAATCTTATCCATCATTTTTTTTCTGTTTCTTTTGCCTAGCAGTCTATCAATGAATTTATTGAATGCCAAGTATTTTTACGATAAAAGACCAGAGACCTTTTTTTTTTTTCTTATTCTTTTTAATAGTCTGACCTGGATACCCTTCACTTATTTCTTTTTGACTAATTAGAGCATAACTTCATTTATCGTTCTGATCTTCCATCAGAGACTGGAATGTATTTTTATCAATTTTTTTTTTTATCAAATCCAGTTAGCCAGGATGGATCAATGCTTGGAAAAGAGATGAGCTATTGATCAAACAAAGTATTAACTTTAATAAATACTAGATGTATTGCCCCGCTTTGCCTAGGCGCCGGTTACTTGCTACTATGGTAATTAAGTAATTGTATTATGTAGGAAAATAATTAATACTTTTTTCATACAAAATTCTTTCCTAATACTTTTTTTATACATTAAATTTATTTCTAATACTTTTCTTTACTAAATTCATTTCAAATGCTTTTCTCTACTAAATTCATTTCTAAATATTTTCTCCACTGAATTCATTTCTGATTATTTCTGATACTAAATACATTTCTAAACCGGGAGAGCAGCTCATCTAGGTGATACGTGATACAGTCCTCACCCAAAAATCCAAGGAATATAGAGGTAATTAAAGAAGTCTATCATAAAGAAAGACAGTACCGTACATATGGAAATTTTAGTGGTCTGAATCATCTTTTTAGATAACTATTGTAGTTTCTTTTTTTGAAGAGCTCAGCGTATATATAGGATATTTTATTTTTACGAATAATTATCGTGGTTTTATTCTCTAAAGAGATAAAAGTTGTAGAGTTCCATACAAACGCGATGATCTGATTTTTATACGTATATAGATATTATATTTACTTGGTGAGCACCAACCTTCTTTGGCACAAGGCCATTTTTACGTGTATTTTTAAATTCGGTGTAACCCTTCACATAGATGAGTTGCTCTCCCGAGTTAACGAGCCCCATCTGCCAGAGGCTGCTAAAGTAAAAGTAATGGTATAGACTGGGATTTGAACTCGCATAATACGATTCCATAGCCCGAGATTTTACCAATGCTCCACCGTCGCTGCCCAAGTAAGTATATAGATATGCATACATAAAAAGTATAAATATAGATTAAGGCATCTTACGACAATATAAATAGTTTTACAAAACATTATATAACTTTAAAACAACCATAAAATCTATATTTTTACCATTACTTTGATTGTAGATTTTAAATATATTAGTATGTAAAATATATAATAATAATATAAACATTATCGGGCAGCGACAGTGGAGCATTGGTAAAAGTTTGGGCTCTGGAATCGTATTACGCGAGTTCAAATCCCAGTTGAAACCATTGCATTCACTTTAACTGCCTCGAGCAGATGGGGCTCGTTAACTCGGGAGAGCAACTCATCTAGGTGAAGGGTAACACTGAATCAAAAATGCCCAGTATATAGATCACGTAAAAATGGCCTTGTACCAAACTTGGTTTGGTGCTCTACCAAGTAAATATGATATAAAAATTAAATATATAGACATAATTTCATATATATGTGCTTACCTTTTTCTTGCTCCATTTTTGTAACGACAGTTTGTTCCCTTAATGAGATGTTAGATGAATGAGATTACATGATTCAATTACTCAAACAACACCCGAACCTAACAGTAAATCCAGAGCAAAATTTCAGTGTCCATCACAGGGAAACTACCCGCAAACGAACATAGTATACTAAGCCAGAAAATCGTAACTCATATCTAAATGTAGATACAAGAATAAATATCTACTTAACCACTTTAAATTATTTACTCAAATGCCTTCAACCAACTCCTATATTAGCAGAGTTCTGAATCTTCCAACGCCCGGGAAACTTCCTGAAACTAAATTGTGTCCTCTGGCACTTCAAAATCTTTCCACGTCTTGCTGTCAGCGACTGCAACCTCTCGATACACGAGCATGTACATTTGCATTCGGTCTGCGTGTGAATGGGTATGTTTAAGTAAATGCCGTCTTCCTCTGTCTATCAAAAAATCCCTGTTTATTATGTATGTATCCTTTTCTTCCTTCAGGGTTTTAGTTTCCATCCTCTATTTTTTTTTCTCCGATTGTGCCAGTTGCCCTCTTGAGTGCAGTGGTCTGTATTATGCTTGTTCTTTAATTGACGTCTAGATATGTTGTTTTGAAGTTGTTTAGAATGTTCCGACTAACATTAGCATTACCTTGATTTTTATCTTCCATAATATACTTGGGTAATTGTTGGCATTTTCTTTTTTTTTTTTCCTGTTTCCTTTTTTTTTCTTCTATGGTTAACTGGTGTGGCGTCTATCAGATAAATACCTGATACGTACGGTCTAGACACTTTGAAGACACCCGTCCTGTCAGATCATCGAAGTTTATCAACGTTGAGCCTTAGATGGATTACCATTTATGAATACCATACAATCTGGCTTACGGATTGTCTAGCCCATAGCATGCGATCTCCTAGCTTTTTAAACTAATTAATTCATTGGATATATCGTTAGTTTGCTTAAATGATATGCCACCTGTCGTTGCTGATGATGTTATTGGCGAGCAAGAAGATCACTATCTACTCATTCTGGCTTGGATCAATCTTCCTGTTGTTTATGCATTTTTTACAATCTGTGATACAGTCCTCACCCAAGAGGATAACTCTATTCGAGCGAGTTTTATATGCTAAGCAGCTCACCAAGTCAGCTAGGAGTCTTAAGAGATTCGACTTCCTAAGCCAGTACCTAGGATTTTTAAGCGGTCACCCACCTTAATACTGAACAGGTTCTACTTTGCTTGACTTGGTGATCGGAGAGGAACCAGTGTCTCCAACGTCATTTGACAGCACTGTGATTGCTGTGCTTTTCCACTAACAACATTTTGTGTGTGCACTACACTAATACTTTTACTAACAGAATAAAAATCAATACTTTCCGAGTGCGTTTTATTTATAGACATAAGTGCAATCGTACTCCATTCCGTTGTTAACGGTGTAGCTATCCAAATTGACCATCATGTGACTAGCCAGCGCACACACAAACAAACATCCTCATCTTCTCTAACATTACGTATATTTTAGTTACGGAACAACTTTATAACATAAAACAATTCATTTATCTGGCTTTCTTGAATGCTTGTTAAGTGTAATAAAACTAGAAAAGTTTAATTATATTTGTCCAACAGTTGAATTGGTGTAAAAGTAACTGTAATTAGGTTTCTTTGTATATTGATTTATCACGTTCCTTGAATAATATTTAATAATGAATCAAATGATTCAGCATTAAATATTTTACAATGAACGTAATACATCTGAAACAAGCCAATTTTAATCTGTCAGACACTAATAGTATTTTTCAATAGAAAAATAACAGATGATATTTAAATTAGCTTTCTTTGTTCATTGATATATTGTAGAATATTTAATGCTGAAACTTTTTACTGAGTAGGAATTTTCAGAAACTAAATTAGTCTGATAACCTTTTAAACTATTATAATATCATTGATATATTGTAGAATATTTAATGCTGAAACTTTTTACTGGGTAGGAATTTTCAGAAACTAAATTAGTCTGATAACCTTTTAAACTATTATAATATTTGTGCAATAGATATATTGCTATAACAGTTGAAGAGGTTCCAATTAGGTTTCTTTGTTTATTGATGTTTAACGTTTCTTGTAAATCTTTTTGCTTTGTAACAATTACCTGAAACTAACCAATTTAATTTTATAGATATTGTTTGAAAAGTTGTCCTTTGTTTTTCTTTTTTCTCTACATTTTATAAATAAAGATGAGAACAATAGTATGAACAATGTTCATAAATTAATCTTACCTCATCTCAAAGATTCCGAAAAATTACTAATTTAAGACTAATTACATTGGACAAACACTAATAATTTTTGTATAATAAACAAATTGTTAAATCAAAAGAATGAAATGTAACAAGTCTTCTTTGTTGGCATACAAATTTGCTTTGAGGGTGTTTAATACAAATGTTTTTGCTTTGTAAGAATTCCCTGAAATCATTTTATTATCAGACACTAAGATCCATAGTGCAAAGAAAAAAAGAAAGAAAAGTTAAATGTGTATTACATATATGCTAATGAATTAGTTTTTTCTTGGTTACTTTGTTTTTATAAGACTAATAATGTTTCTCATTTCATGAGTGATGTCCTAGATGATGTTTCATTTTGGGCTCCGTAAACCTAAATTTTCATTCATAAATGCCGGCTGATTTGCTGTATTTGTGGTGTGTTTAATATTTAAATATGAGCGAAGAGGCTAAGTTTATTCCCTCATTCTATTTCGACAATTTTGTTCAGTTCAATTGATTATAAGAATTATGCTGGCTAATCATATGATGCTATTTATTTATAGATGTTTATCGATTTCTTATTAAATAGTATTGTTTAAAATGTCTACACAACACATTTCTGATGGTAAAGAAAAATTCTGTAGTTAGAATAAGCTCTAATAGCCCATATTATTTTATCTAATTCCATTTTCCCTTGTTTCTTTGGATAAATATTTTCCATTCTTTGTTTTATATCAGTACCAGCAGGATAGCCCAGTGTTACTCGCACAACTCAGAAAGTTTTAGGTATTGGTCAAAAAACCATTTGGATTTAAATAAAGTTATAACGTTATCATTAAAGCGAAATCTTGCACAATTTTCATCTTTGTTCCAGGCAGCTGTTTCGATCTTCCGAATCTTATCAGTAACATGCAATGTTATTACCATTACAAACTCGAAGTTTGATTCGAACCTGCAGATCCAATCGTGCAAAAGAAACGCTCTAATGACTGTCAAACAGGGGCGGATTTTAAACGGCCCGGGTAATATCTTGGCTCATTTAACTACAATAGATCTAAAGTAGCCATTCGTCTTACATGTTCTAAAATATATTCTATATATGACAATTTTGTGGGTATGACAGAAACATTCATGTTGTGTCTCTTAACTTACGCTTAAAGATATAATTTGGAAAAGTCTTAAATCTACTTGATGTTATAAATCCGCGGTTTATCGACCGGTCCAACGGTTCTAGTAGGCCACCGGCCCACCAGGCATTGCCAAAATGCCCGAGTGGCACGTCCGCCACTGCTGGCAAATGACACAGTTATGCATTTATGATGGTGAGTTTTACAGTTTTAATCTTCATCGTAATGATACTCCTTCTTCTAGAAATTTGGATAATTGTCACGGATATACCAACATAACAACTATCTAAGAACGCTCCCAAGCACATAAGGTACAACTGAATTTCTTAAGAAAATCGGCCCAGTCCGTAGAGAACAAACTGTCACACACAGAGATAGACACACATACAGTCACACAAAAATCCATTTTTATATAAGTTTGGACTATTCAAAACTGAAATTGTCACCAATTAAATTGTTGTATGAATAAGAAAAAAAGACAAGGATGGACAATAGTTTGAAAACACTGAATAGTATCGATCAATAACCTTCAGTTCAGGAATTTCATCAAATAACGAAATGCTGCGTACATAAGAATGAAGATGGGGATAAATGTTTGTAAAATAATACAAGTATATATATTGGCTCGGTCTGTAGCAATACTTATTTATATCGATTTTAACTTATTTTGTTATCTATCTTCTCTATTTTTCTCTCCTCCATAGACGTGAACGTCTCTTTTCAGATATGATGCATATGGTATTACTACTGTATTTGACTGTTTAGAATAACAAGTTTTAAAATAATTTAACAGATTTCATCCTTAAATATTGCTTTGTTTTAAATATAATTTATTTCAAATTTTGAATTTCAGACATTAACTAAAAAATTAAAGCAACTTATTCTAGTGTATATATCTTGTTAAATAATGGGTTTTAAAAATAATCTAACAAATTATAATTATGAATAAAGGAGTTTTTTCACATATAATTAATTTCATTCTATATTTTAAATACTAATTAACAAAACGAACTAATTTTATCTAGCGAGTATGCGCGTTGCAATAAGGTTTTTTTTTAAATGATTTTATAAACTTTTTGATATTTTTTGTTTTCACATTTAATTCATTTCCTAGTAAATTTTTAATATTAATTAACAAAATTATCTAGTATGTATGCCGGCTAAAAAAATGGGTTGTAATGTATATCCCTCTTTAAGCTCGTTCAGTACCGTGTTTAGCTACATAGCAGTCCCAACCCAGAATGCGCCTTGCAGCCACTTTACCTTAAAAAAAAAGCTAAATTGCACCCCATCCAACATACCGGAGGCTTCAATCAAAGACTATATTTCCATATACAAATATATATAAATAGAGAGAAAGACAGAGACAGACATACGGAGAGAGACAGACACAAAAAGAGATGGATTGATAGATGTATATTTCAACAAATAATTGTAATAATGATCTTCTGGTTAATCCTAATAATTAATCCCTTTGGTAATTTGGTAATAAAAAAGACCAGTGAAACCGAAGAGCCTTGCAGCCTCTAAGGATCTTGCTCCCTTACACCACCGCAATTGCGGGGTCTTGGGGCGTAAAGCTCTACCTGTTTAAGATAACGTGTTGAAAAACTAACGGATATGAAAAATAATTTAATAAATTTTACCTTTAAGTGTTGCATTTTTTTTTATTATGTAATTAATTTCAAAGTGAATTTTATACATTATTAACAAAAAAATGTGTAATTGAACTTATTTAAATCTTTTTTTCTATACTGGATAAGTTTATCCAGTTTTCCTCAAGTTGTTATCACTCTATTACGACATAGTATCATCAATAGTTGCAGACGAAGCAGAAATAACATAGCCAGTAACTAAGTATAGGGTGACGTTGCTTCAGTAGCTGATGAAGCAATAGTTCTATTCGACTTATCTTATACTGAGCATTCCAAAACTTGTAGGGCAAATATGATTTCAAAATGGGAACTATATAGTTTTTGAGCGTAAATGTTTTTATTTCTCAAGATTTTAATGATCTAAGCTTAAGGTGGTAGAAAAATAGGGAAATGAATGCTAATACTCCCCTGATACTCATACTATTTTTCTTCCAGTGCAAGTTGTGTACATTTATTAGAATATAATTTTAACAATACATTGTTTAATAAAACCATTGACGCAGTAAATATTGTCGAAGTAAATAAAAAGCTGGTTTGTAAATGTTCAGATTTTGGAGCAAATCAAGCCAAAATTTAAACATCCAACTTAAAGTTAACGATTGAAGTAATGAAATGATTAACGCAATTAATTTTTTCCGGGAAAAAAGTTACGGAAAATTTTATACACATGATTTTCACAAAAATCTCTCCCATCCCTTTTACAGTCCATTAAAAGTGATATTCTGCCAGTGACAAGACAGCCTTGAGTTCTAAAACTTGATCACAAAAATTATTTGGAGAAATTATTTTATAGTGTAGGACGGTATCTGACTTAATTTTCCAACAAGCATTAATTTATTCTTAGGGTGAATTAAAAAAAATGATGTGCAACTACAATTCCAAAACAAGGCCCCTATTCCGTGTTCTAAAACTCAATAACAAAATATTCTAAAGATTTTACCTGAAGAGCAGTGAATGTCTTAAATTATGAAAAAGCAGGAAATTATACAAACGACGTGTTCAAAAATTAATGTACATCTACAATGTTCATCTTACGTTTTAAATCTCATAACAAAATGTTTCGAATAGTCAATTTATAGCGAAAAGGAACACTAAATGTTTTTTTTTAAATTTGTGATAAAAATTTCCTTACTCAATGACGCAGAAATCTGCGTCTGAAAATACTGTAGGCAGGCCCTTCATTTTTCTAAAATGAACCTGACAATAAAAGGTGCAGTACACAGACTGTTCACTGCACAGCCAGGTTTTTGGAAGACAGCATAATGCAAACACTGTTTGACAAAATACAGCAAAATCTTTCTTGAAAAGTTTGCAACTGCAAACTATTTTTATGATTTTATTTTATTCAAGTGAAAAAAATATGTTTTTTCAAAAATCCTATTCAGAGAAAATTCCCTTGGGAAAGATATTAATACCCATATTTACGCTTGAAATGGATTAATTTATACAACCAGTACTAGTAAATATCTTTTTAACACAAGTAAATCATTAATTAAAATTGGATGGGGTTAGCATTAAATGACGGAAAAAGGTCGATGAGCCATAAAAGATAAAACCGAACGAAAAAGAAAACTGTTTATCAAAAATGCTTGTTCTTGGCATTAAATGACCAAAAGCATTGATGTATCATTAAAAGACAAAACTAAAAAAAAAAGATTTTTTTAAAAATGGTTGTTCTCGGCATTAAATGAACAATAAGGTTAATACGCCAATAAAACCCAGTAAATATTCATTAGAATTTTTCTTTAAATTGATTAAAATGAAATGAATAAATCATATCATAAAAGGAATAAAAGACATTGATTTTCTGCTCTTCGTTACCAAAATATGTCATGGCTGGCTTTGAAAAAAGTGTCCTCTATTTTTGACAAAAAGAGCGTAAGAACTTATTATCATTACCTGTCAATATCTAATAAAAAATTTATTGATTTGATTTATTGGATTGATTTGTTTGGGGGTGAGGTCGGGGGAAATTATAAATAATACGAGAGGTTTTGTTTAACCTTTAAAACTACTTTTGATATCGACTTCATTTACATGTGAAAAAAATCAATTTTGCTTTAAAAACATACTGATAAGAAACATTAAATATTTATAGAAAATGTCTTAAGCATGAGAAAATAATAGCAATAAGGATGATTGTAAAAATGCTATTGTAATGATGAAAATTAGAAGTTAAAAAATTCATTTAAGATTTAAACTTTAAATTGACGCCTAAATGCACATTCTTTGATCAATAACTGGTAAAAATGTATATTAACGAAATGTCTAAAATACAAGGATATCCAAAACAAACTCTGCAAAGTACCGAGCACCAGAGACTGATTTCACGCGATAACACCGCGTCAGATCATAGAATCTCTAAAGAGACTCAACTTATTAAATTACTTTAAACCAATAAAGTTTGAAGAAAAACAACTTTGAAAGCAACGAGAAGTTTGAAGACAACAACTTCGGAAACCATTAGAAGTGTGATATTTACTTGGTGAGCACCCCCAGGTTTGGCACAAGGCCAGGAAACCATTAGAAGTATGAAAGCAAACTTTCAATTCATTTGGCCTTATGGGTAGTCAGTCGGTCATCTGAATCGTAGTACGTAAGTTTAAATCCCATTCTATTTGGGTTCATAATTGAGCTAATACCTTTGAGAAAGATATGAATCTCTACAGTACCTCCAGCTTTGGATTAAATAGTGAACATTGTTATTAAAAAACTGTGTGTGCACATAATGATTGTTCTTGACATTAAATGACCTGAAAAGGTTAATATGCCCTAAAACAAAAACAAGCACAGACACGAAAGAACACTCTCAAAGTAAGTAGAAGTCTGAAGGCAAATAACATTCCAAGCAACTAAAAGTTTGAAGGCATAAACTTTATCTCTGTTACTTTCAAAATCCTTAAGATGAGGTTGATAATTTTTAAATCTGTTTTGTTTTCATCCTTATTATTTTTACCCTAAAACCCCTTGAGATGAGGCTTGATGCATCTATTATTCCGACTGTTATTAATCTTATGGGCCTTCTTTGGGTTCATTGAACTCGAGAAACATTATGCTGTCATTTAAAATCTTCGCAAAGCTTTGGACTTAACCCTTTATTCAATCCACATGGTTATACTTTTATCGTTCTGTTAACTATGTCCTGCTGGATATGTTATATCTTGGAAATGTGCTGTTTATAACTATTGCCATAGAGAAGAATTGAAACTCTTTCCTTTATATAATTCTCACTTAGAACTCTAAAAACGGAAAACAGTTCTCACTTAGAACTGCTTTATGTCCTGAAATAACATTAGTTTTCACTCTGCCAAAGAGTGAAGGAAATTATCCTCGTTCAAAAATAAGTACCTTTTCTTTCTTTAAAATCGAGATCTCTTTTCTTGCTGAATGCACTTAATGGTTTCTATTGCGATTCTTTTGGGAGACCTAATTGAATATTTGTTGATTCTTAAGAGTTTGGTCTCAGGCCAGTTTGGCACAAAAGTTCCTGTCGTGTTCTGTTTTCTGCCAAAAATGCCAGAAAGTATCTACAAATGCATAGAAATAATTAAAGAAGGAAAAGTGAAGGAAAGGTAAGCGGATAAAAGAAACCAAAGACGGAGGAGGGGAGTTGGAAAGGAAAAGAAAGAGAGAGAGAGAGAGAGAGAGAGAGAGAGAGAACGTGTCGTGCTTCGCCATTACTGGCCCCAACGCAGAATGTGCCTTGCAGCCCCTTAACCCTAAAAAGGCAGCTTTTTAACATACTGGAAACTTCGATCAAAGACCATATATATAAATACATACATATATA
>JAUZSX010341110.1:0-10551 GCA_034780655.1 Idiosepius hallami
ATAAAGCCCGGGTAAGAGCATGTAAAAATGGCCTTGTGCCAAACTTGGGGGTGCTCACCAAGTAAATATCATAAACAGCAAAAATAAACACAGCCACAAAGAAAAAAAAAACAAACTATGATAAAAACAAAACAAATAATCAATAAATAAAAAATCCTTAAAAACTGCAACAATTTTTACAATTCACTACAAATGGTTAAATAATATAAGATTATCAAAAGAAACTCTAAAATGAAGAATAAACATCTAATGGAAGAGAAAGTTTTGGACAGACTTGTAGAAACTATTCCAATACATTTGCTCATTTTAAGAAGAAAGTATAAAAGAAAGATAGCTAAATAAATATTTAAAAAAAGAATTATTAAATATGTTTCCTAATAAGACTAGCTTGATTGATATTGAAGTAATGCTTCTTGAAATACAAAATGTTATGCCAAAAATGATTAAGACAGTAATGAAGGATATGAAGTCTACATTAAAATATTGCAAACTTAAAAAAAAAAAAAAGTTAAAGACCAAAAATGTTCAAAAACTAAATCAGTAGCAAATTAATTCATAAATTAGTAGAGAAAATATGAAACAAAAAGAGGGAAAAAGGCCTTATATACATTCACACACACACACATATATATACATTCACACACACACACACGTATTCATTCACACACACACACACACGGATTCATTCACACACACACACACACACACACACACGTATTCATTCACACACACACATACATTCACACACACACACACACACATACATTCACACACACACACACACATACATTCACACACACACATACATTCACACACACACACACACACATACATTCACACACACACATATATATATATATTTATACACACATAATTCACACGTACTCACACACAAACACGTTCTGAACATTTTTGTATTTTCTTATGAAAATATTTCTTTTAATTAGATTCCAACTAATTTTAAAATCATAATCTCACATTTATAATTATTCACGTGATTCTGTTTGAATTAGAAATTAAATAGAAAAAAAAATCATTTGCTGCCATATTTTTATTAGCTTTTTTTTCTTTTTTTACAGAAATTAAACTTTTTAGAATTTCTGACAAGAATTAAAGGAAAAGTAATTTGAAAAGAAGTTGTTTACATTGCAGAGGATATTTATGTGAGCTTTAAAAAGATTTCTCAAAATATTTGGATGATTTGTTAAATAAACTCAGGATCAACAAGAAAGTTTTATGGCTTTTTTGTTGTTGGGTTTTTGTTGTTGTGGAGCAAAGCCTTGACTTTTGTTGTTGTTTTAAATGATTGCAACCAAATGGAAAAAAAAAAGATTCAAATAGAATTCTTTTTCTTCTTAAATCATTTAACGTATTTAATATAAGAAGCAGTGATTAACTAGACTTTTTTTTTTCGTTATTTAATGTAAATAAGACAATTTAGGAAAAATGTTTTTTTTAAGAATTTTGATTCAGAGAAACGAGCAAATATTTTGTTGGAATGAGAGAGGAGAGAGAGAGAGAAAGGGAAGAGAGATAAGAGAGAGGGACGAAGGGAAGTGAGAGGGAGGAGATATAAGAAAGAGGGATAAGATATAAGAGAGAGAGAGAGCTCACATTATTTTTGGTCTACTGAGACCATATTTTCTTTCTTTCCTTCCTTCTTCTTCCTTGTATTGTGTATATTTGTTCATATTGGAAGAATTCATTTTATACTGGAAGAACCAACTGTCAGCCAATAGAAGAACAAAATGCAAATAACATTTGTCTATAAATAATTAAAACCAAACTGTCATGATGACCACTGCTATTAATATTTATGTTACTACACACTTGGATTTTTAACATTAATTATAACATATAAAATAAGAAAAACCAATTATGAAAGCAATTCTAGATTTTGGATGATTTAGCTTTAAATCAAAATTACAAAAGATCTTTTAACAAAACTTGTCAATCAAAAGCAAACTTTTTACAAAATTCATTTTTATCTAATTATAAAATTTTTTTATTTCTTTAAACAATTTTTTTTGCATGAGATTTTCTTTATTTTCCAAGATTTCAAGGATAGTATTTTTGTTTTTTGTTTATTGTAAACAAATTTGCAAATTAAGAATCAGTTGTGAATGGTTTCTTGGTTGGTTTTGTTTAACAGGTGAAAGGCAACACTGAATGCAAATAGTCCAGGTATATAGAGCACATTAAAATGACCTTTTGCCTTACTTGGGTTTGTGCTTAACCAAATATATACACACACACACGTACACACACACACACATACATACATACACATATACACACACACTTTTTTTTATTATTTTATCACATTGATTTTTTTCCAATTATTCTGACAAGTAAGAATCCAAGTAAAAAAAAAGATTCTTAACTAGAAATCTTAAGGATTAAAGATTAAGGATTAGCTGAGACAACAAAAATGGACCAGATTCATGGTGGAAAATTTGGTTTCTAAAATTGGATTTCTTTAAATAGAAAAAAGTATTTTTTTTTTATTGATTTAAGAATCAAAAGGAATATTTGTGGAGTTTATTGTAGGAAATATTGAAAATTTTAACAAGAATAGTTTCACCAAACATGGTTAAATATAATAGAAGTGTTAAATAATTATATGGAGTTAATGATAACTTATATAATTTAGCAGACGGTGGAGCATTGGTAAATGGACGGGCTCTGGAATCGTATTACGCAAGTTCAAATCCCAGTGAAAACCATCAGACTTGCTTTAGCTGCCTCGGGCAGATGGGGCTCGTTAACTTGGGAGTGAATCTCATCTAGGTGAAGGGTAACACTGAATGCAAAAAGCCCGTAAAAATGGCCTTGTGCCAAACTTGGGTCGGTGATCATCAATATAATTTAGTAGACTAATTATTTACTTAGTGAGCAGCACTATAATTTAGTAGACTAATTGACAACAGATTAGAACTAATCAATGATTTTGGTACTGAATAGATAAGTGTTAAAAACATTTCACAAGTGTGACTAGATGAGATTATGAACATATTGGTCATAGATTGTACATTTTCTCTCAAAAGAGGGTTAGGGTTAGGGTTAGGGATTACCTGGAGTACATTTTATGTCAAAATTAGAAAGAAAGATAAGAAAATTGAGTGTTATATTCATCATGTAAGTGACAAACATAAGGTTATGAACTAGTTAATTTGTTTTACAGCATATCAACCTTTTTTTAAAGTAATTTAATGCCAAGAACAATCATACTCTTGGGTAAGGTATGAATCACAACATTCTCTCCAGCTATGGATAAAATAATAATAATAACAATAATAAAATGAATTGTGTTAAAATAAAACATGGACAAAAAATGTTTATCAAAAATGATTTTTTTACAGCATATCAACCTTTTTCTTAAAGTCATTTAATGCCAAGAACAATCATTTTTGATTAACATTTTTTGTTTTTTTTAGCACAATACATTTTCTTTATGATTATTATTTTATCCATAGCTGGAGAGAATGTTGTGATTCATACCTTTTCCAAGGATATTAGTCCAAATGTGAATGTAAATGCAATGACTGAGAATTGAACTAGAGGATTATGATTCCATAGTTTTACTGCCTATCCACAGCCCCAAATAATCTTTCCAGTAATTGAACAGATGAACACCTTTAATATTTTTAAGAAAAGAAAATTAAATCAGCCAAAATTCTGAAGGTATAAGGCCAGTTTTATTTGCTCATTATATCCATAGGATTTTGTAATCTGTGTTACCCTTCACCTAAATGAGTTACTCTCTTTGAGTTTGTGTTTCATCCACCAGGGTTGATGGAATTTGCATAATACTTATACCTAGATGAGTTCCTCTCTCCAGTTAACTATTATGCCTCATTTGCTAAAGACAGCAGAAAGTAAATGCAATGGTTTTTAATTTGAATCCATGTAATACTATATTTACTTGTTCAGCACCAACCCAAGTTTGGCACAAGGCCATTTTTATGTGCTCTTACGTGGGCTTTTTACACTCAGTGTTATCCTTCACCTAGATGAGCTGCTCTCCCGAGCTATCAAGCCCCATCTGCCCGAGGCAACTAAGGTGAATACGATGGTCTTTGACTTGGATTTGAACTCGCGTTCTACAATTCCAGAGCCCAAGCTTTTACCAATGCTGCAGCGTCGCTGCTCCTGAAACCATAATAGGATTCCAGATTGAAGGAATAAAGAATTGAATAAAATATTTAAAGAGAGTCCTTCAGGTCTTTGGTAGAATTTCTTTTGGAGGTATTTACTTTCAGACTCCAAACTTTTGGTTTCAGTGGCCAAAACCAAATAAGGTAAAAATAAATGAAGATTAAAAGAAGAAAAAAATCCAGCTCTTTTCGATAATTTCCCAAGGGAAATGTACGTTTAAAAGATGGTCAAAGATTTAAGGCCGATTCTTACGTTACAAGAAAGCAGTTAGTAAGAAGATATTTGGCGCTACTCATTTGGGACTTTGAAATAAAAATAGAAGATTAAATGTCTTCTAAAGAATCCGAGAAAATTGAAAAGAAACCTTGCAATCCAAGAATTATATTCTCTTAAAGATTAAATAACCCAAGAAGGTTAATATCATATTTACTTAGTTGAGCACCAAACCAAGTTTGGCACAAGGCTATTCTTACGTGCTCTATCTACCTGGGCTTTTTGAATTCAGTGTTACCCTTCACCTAGATGAGTTGATCTCCAAAGTTAACGAGTCTCATCTGCCCGAGGCAGCTAAAGTAAATGTAATGGTTTTGACTGGGATTTGAACTCTCATACTACGATTCCAGAGCCCGAGCTTACCAATCCACCACCATCACTGCCCTAAAAGGTTGATAGGCTGTTAAAGCAAAAAAAAAAAAGAAAGAATCCAAACAATCAACAACCTTGAATTCTAAAGAAATACTTTAGATTTTCAATAAGCAGAACATAGATTTAGGAAGAAAATAATAAATATAAGTTCAATAAGCGGCCAGGTGGAGTATTGGTAAAAGCTTGGACTATGGAATTGTATTATGCGAGTTCAAATCCCAGTCAAAAGCATTGCATCTAACTTTTGCAGCCTCGGGTAGTTGGGGCTCAGAAGCTCGAGAAAGTAGCTCATCTAGGTAAAGGGCAACACGGACTACAAAAACCCAAAAAGTCCTCCAGATTGGTGGGCTAGCAACTATTTCTATGAACGAGTCATATAGCTTTAATAAACCTTATATTTATTATCGATAATCCCATGATGCTTCGGTAAAACTACAATTTATTGAGATTACACATACATACTGTTGTGGTGCCGAGTGGTAAGCATCAAGTAAGGGGACACAAAGCAGGTGACAATAGTAGATAGAACAATTATACAGGAAGGAATGAGTTCAGTAGGTAGTCAATAATGCCAATGAGCCTTCTACCCCATGGTCTCTCGGAAGCGGTAAATATGGCTATTGGACGAGTCTATATTTCAGTAAAGGTGAGGGCAGATCACCCACAACACTAACAAACCAGTTTTTATACAAATTTGAACTCATTAATAAGCCTCCCACCTAATTGACCAATAGACTGTCTTAAGAAACCTCTTCATTGTCCAGCAAACTGACCATCGAACAAAAATGGCTTTATACACAATTGGACAGATTAGTTTGTTCAGGAAACCTTCCACCTAACAAACATGGCTTTATAACCAAGCATTTAAGAAACAGATACAGACCAAAAGGAAAATAAAAATGTAAGCTCTATATTAGAAACATTGATAATTACTGCATATTATTCATAATTTGGTGAAACGAGGAAATAATTGCCCTAAATTGCAAGAAGCCTGCTGAGTAGCTGGGTCGCTTACATCAACAAACAGAAGTGCATTTAAAGAGGAGTAGAAAGAGCTTATTCGAATCACGCTTATACGCCCTTTCACACCACAATACACATAGTCACAGACAAACTTTCTCTCTCTCACACACACACACACACATATTATTGTGTGTGTGTAGGTATTTAAGTAGTGGGTATCAATTACAGATGGCGTGTTTGTATACTTTATCACAAAAAATGCATAAACACTTAGTCATTGTAACCGAATAAAAATTAGTCTAGCTTAATTTACAATAGCCTATTAAATATTGTCACTAAAAAATAGGTTTTCAAAAATAACTGGGGGAGGTCCATTTAGTTGTTGTTGTTGCTGTTGTTGAACAGGAAGAATTATTCTCATCTCTTTGAGCTTTCATTAGTCTTCCCATTTTTATAGAGAATTCACATTCTTAGTATATAATGAGTCCCCCAGTTCTCACCAAAGCGGGTAGCTCTAAAGACGTTTCTTTAGCGTAGTCGGTGTAAGGGAGGGAAGTTTTACGGATGCCCTTTAAATTCGAATGCTTAATGTGTTCGACCGATCATAACACAAACTGTCGACCGGCCTAGTACAATACCTGGTATACCTAAGTGGTCACTCGTTTTAATATTGAACAGACTCTACGTTGCTTAACATTAGTTATATGGCGGGAACTAGACTTGACCGTACACTTAGGCCACTTAGATGGTTGGACTTTCCTAACCGTAATCGAATCTTAGTCGTTCCATCAAAGTTCATATAATACCCATGGTAAGGATATGCATTTCCATATTACCTTCAGGTATGGATCATACATTTCCCAAGGGTATTAACCCGAATGTGAGTGTATAGGGAACGACTAGGATTCGGACCCAAGTATTACGATGCCTATCTACTGCTCTAACCACCTCGATCATAATTGTTAATTGCTCGAGCCATTTTTTTCTCTCTGCCAAAAATACAGCTACTCGCACTTAATAATCTCACTGGATACTCGCGAGGTTTGCCGAAGGCTGCTCAGCTGCTCCCGGCAAATTTTGCCACTATAAACGAATGTCGATATTGTATTGATTATAACAATATTGACAATATGGTCACATCTGTATGCCAATGTGATCTACGGAAACTTACGTCTAAACTAGCTTGTGATATATACCACAGATGTAATTCTTCCTTTAAATAACCGATGCAGAAAATAGTTATGTGCTTATCCTGATATATTTCAATGAGTACATGCCTTCAGTGCCGTTGGGTCACTATGGACATCATCCGCCACATCCACCGTTGAGGTCTTGCACTATTCAACCCATAGCTGGAGGGAAGATAGGCTTCATACCTTTCCCAAGGATATTAGTCGACATGTTAACGTAGATGGAAAAACGTAGATTCGAACCCGCGTAGTACGGTTTCGAAGTCCGATTGCCCATCCACTGCGCCACGTCGACTGTATCGGCATACTAACCCATGCAGGTTTAGTCAGCTCAACCACTGAACAGGCACGATTCAGTGTTGAGTCTCATGGGAATTTGAACTTCGCAAGCGGTCCTCAGCTGCATGTATAGATGCCTAATAATGAGGATCTGTGTGTGTCGACATACTGACCTCTGCAGGTTTAGCCGGCTCAACCACTGGACACACACACGAATTAGTGTTGAGTTTCATGTCAATCTAAATATCACAAGCGGTCCTCAGCCGCGTGCATAGATGCCTGTCTAACCAAAGACTAAGGGTACATCAACTCAGTGGTTTAACTGCTCCCCCAGACACTAACCTGAGTGTTTCCCGTCCCGGTGCAACTGTTTTTCAATATAATAGGCTTCATTAACTACCTTCGTCAAAAGCTTTTTAAATTAAATTTTGTTTAAAAGAAGTACTAGAAATACATTTAATATAAAATAGCATTAGAAATAAATTGTATAAAAATCACTACTTGCTTTCCTGTGTAATCAGTTTCGTTAATTGCCTTAATGGCAAGTCCCTGGTGTCTGAGCAAAGCCGGGCAATGCCTCTAGTTCTTTATAAAAGTATCTTTGTCCCACCTATATTTTTTTTCTATCCGCCATTTTAGCCATTGAATATGTCACAAACAATTTTTTGTTTGTTTTTAACGTTTTTGTTTTCATTGTTATTTCTGTTCGCTTTTGTCTCGATACATAAACACACACACACACACACACACACATATATATATATATATATATATATATATATATATTTTTTTTATATTATCTGTTTAATGTCTCATGATATTTTAGGTATGGATAATCGCTTTTATCCAAAATGGCTTTCCTGGATTAAAACCTCTTACGTCCATCGTGTTAACCGGAAGCGCTTCCTTCCGGCCATCACCCAATGAACATGACAGCGAATGATATGACGTCATAAATGCAAGTTTTGATTAATGACGAAAGCCTTACAATAAGCCTCCTATTGTAAGTTTTAGAATCAACTTTGAGAAAAAGATTTGTTATTTTTTGGTCGATTCCAAAAAAGAAAAAAAAAGAATGGCTTTGTGATAAACCAAGAATGAATAGTGCAAGCAAAGGTTATTCAGCACTGTCATTCTGGTGAGCATACTTGTTGACAAGAATTGTATCATAATAAAGCTGGCAAAGATTTTTACTGCAACAAAATGCAAACTTCTTTCCTATTTGTAACAAAGGAAAGAGTTGTATTTTATTGGTTTCTTTTCTATTGCATCACTTAACCTTGTAGTCGGACTTTGAAATCGTGATATGCGAGTTAAAATCCCAGTCATTCCATTTGCGTTCATAATTTGACTCATACCCTTGGGAAAAGTATAGATCCCCAAACTTCCTTCAGTTATGGGCTAAATAGAGCACATAGTGTTATAAAATATACTTGATAACAAAAATTAACTTTATCAAAAAAATGAATGTGCTCGGCATTTGATGACCTAAAAAGATTGATATGCCGTAAAACTATATAAAAAAATTTCCCAACTTGGCTTCACCGTGCTCTTATCATTTTTCTCTACACCACATGGTGCAAAAACAAAACAAAAAAAAACAAGCGTGTCCAGTGTTGAAAGCCCACACCACAAAGGGTTTCATGCTTCAAATTCAATATGCTCCTTCAGTGGGTGGCCCGATCGTGTCCTTTTCAAATTCAAATGCTTGGAGTGAGAAAAAACTGCTAAGAGCTTTTACTACTTTTATAGAGAAACGTGGTTCAGGACCATTCGATGTTTCTTAGTCAGGGGGGAAAAGACAATGGGATAATCTCATTCACGCTAGGTAGGAAAGAGGGAACCAACTTTACTTGACCGTACATTTATTTCTTGGCAATCGAATATTGACCATTCAACTTCTATGGGTTGGTTCTCTCGACAGCCGTTAAAACCTTTAACATTGCTCCATATCCGCATCCTCCAGTGCGTATATCCATAATGTATTTATGTATCTGAATCGGTATGTGAAACGAATGGATGTGTTCATTGTTCAAAAATTGCACACTGATAGTCTATCTTTAATGTTCTGCAGCGACTAGAGAGCACAATATCTGTAGTGTGCAGTAAGGCGTGTAAGTATGTGGTTATACTGAGAAGACATATGATTGTGCACAGAATCAGCGTCCCTTATAAAGATACGATTAATCCTGTCAAGGTTTTGACTTTTATATGCCATGTTTGCCATCATCCCTGTAGATCAGCTTCTCGTCTTCTAAAGTCACTTGAGGACTCACAGGGGGAAGCATGATACAGGAGATAGATCTTGAGGCAGAAATCATCATTTGTAGAGGTCTTTATACATATTGGTACCCGAGGAATACCCATTGCAATAATATGCATCTTGTGGCCTCGTAAGTAAAAACGAATTGATGACAATCTTAGCCTCCTCAAAAAAATCCCAACCACCAAGTTTTTGAACTCAACCAAATCTAGAATCCAACCTTATTTTCTGTCTTTAAACCAAAAATAAAACTAATACAGACGTCATTATCCACATGGGAAATCAAAGCAACGTCCAACTAATATTTGTAAAATAGTTATAAATATTTATAAACAAACTTTTGTAATCTAAGAAATACGACTTTAATTAACCTTAGAGGCTTAAATTAACTTGAAATTTCTAATGAATACGAGTTGAATTAATGTTATTTGAATCTAAACCAAGTTGTAATCTTTGACCTTAGTTGACCAAAAATGTTATATATATAGAAATGTAAACCACCAACATGGTTAACTATTGCGATTTCTATCAAAATATTTGGTAGACACAAATAATATAATACTTTTTATACCATAAGGGCTTATATATCGACTCTAGTGACCTAAGACAAAAGAAGACATATTGATATTTCGGTCTTAATATGGTCCTTTCAAGAGCAGCTCTGATTGACTAGTTGAAAAATTTTCTAGGTCAGGATCCAAAGATTCAATCAAGTGTTGAAACTAACAATTTAATACCAAAAACAAAACCAAGAATCGTTCAAAAACTAAATTAGCCTTGATAATTTTGTATTATTAAAGAGTGTTTGAAAATTGCCGTGCGTGTGTATTTAGTTGATTAAATGCAATGAATAAATTTTTATATTTTTTATATTTATAAATTTTATATGATTCTATCTTCGTCACCAGATTTTAAGACGAATGGCTTTGACAGATAAATATCAATAGATTTTTCGAGCCTACAAAAATTGTTATTTTTTTTTTTTTTTTTACTTTTTTTAAAATTTTTTATGTCGAATAGAATTCTACAGCCATATTTGTTTACATTGCTCAA
>JAUZSX010341121.1:0-23563 GCA_034780655.1 Idiosepius hallami
ATTATTAATACACACTTTATACTGTCTCCGTTGTCTTTGTCTTTTTTCCACAACAAACTAACGACGCCACAACAATAATTTAAAAATCAACAATTTTTTAAAACAGACTTGGAAATTAATTAAATTCCTTATTAAGGTTAACCTTAAAAGATTATAAATATTTCTATTGATTAATATAGTATTGCACATCTGGTTAATTCATAATTAACTTTCAACATTTCAATTAATGAAAGTAGGATTTGCTATGTGTCCAGACTTTGGAGACAACCGCTCATTCGATATAATCCTATTTAAAGCCTTCAAAATAGAGTGGGAAATAAAAGTCCATTGGATAGGCAGTTGCACTTTGGAATCGTAATACGTGAATTCGCATCCCAGTCGTTCAGTTTACGTTCACGTTTGGACTAATACCCCTGAGACAGGTATGAATCCTTACAGTAATGAATTAAATGTTGCATA
Source organism: Idiosepius hallami (assembly GCA_034780655.1). Taxonomy (NCBI): domain Eukaryota; kingdom Metazoa; phylum Mollusca; class Cephalopoda; family Idiosepiidae; genus Idiosepius; species Idiosepius hallami. The sequence goes on from JAUZSX010341121.1 coordinate 460, forward strand.
TTGTGTTATTTAAAGAATTACGTATGGACGAAAGAAAGTTAATCAAAAATGATTGTTCTCGGCGTTAAATGACCTAAAATAGGTTGATGTCATAAAACAAAATAAACAAGCCAAATTGAATTACTCATAGTTTTTATCCTTAGGACTTGATGATATCTTTATTTATTATGGGATCTCTTCATTCTAATATGAATTTTATCAACATTAAGATGAGGACTACAGTATGTAAAATAAATATACATTTAATCACTCAACCCCTTTTTCCGACGAGATAAAATCCTAGAAGGCCGATTTATCAGCCTTGGCGAACCAGAACAAAATTCTACACAGCAAAATTGCGAACTGTCCAATCAGAGCCGTTCTATTAGATGACCATGAAGAGTCAAAATATCGGCTAAGTCAGGGTCCAACGGTTAAGTTAGGACGTTATGAAGGACAGGATTGAAATATGTATTAATTTCTTGCGGACTATTGTCCACATCTTTTTTTTTGTAGTTGTTCTTAAACCACGTTTCGGCCACTTGATCCTCTGACCTTCGTCAGGTGATAAACAACAAGCGTTAAGTTTTACAGTTCCAGGTGAGCATGGTCTGAAGATAGCGGTTTCAATTCCTACCCAAGCTGGCCAGTGGTTTAATTGGTCAAAACGTGGTGTGACAGAGAACAACTATGGAAGGCAGTGACTACTGGAGATTCGGTTACAAGACTCAGCATTCCTATCCAAGGTCGCAGTTAATCCCTTGACGAAGGCCAGATGATAAGTTAACCGAAACGTGGTGTAAGAATAATAATAGTAAAAAAAAGATGAAGACAACAGATCACAAAGAAATTAACACATAGTTTATGAAGCGTCATCTCAAAAAAATTCCAACTAAATAGGATTGATTGAACTTGTTAAACTTGATTTTGATGAACGACAAATTTAGTTTTTATGACAGAAAACAAAAAATGCTACCTCAATATTGTGAACTAATACACTGGCCCAAATCTGGAAGCAATGCATTAACTGAAAAACAAAAAAAAAAGGAGAGATAAATTAAAATGAAACGTACACGGTCAAGTCAAGATAATTTCAACATCTATTAACCCTTTGAATCCCGAATTATAAAAATTACCAAGCAGTCACTCAGAGTCGTTATATTAGAGAAACATATTAAAGCCAAAATAATGATGTGTCTTCTGAGGTCTTATGTCTTCAGGGCCGATATATCGGCCTATTAGGGCCGGAAGAGTCCAAAAAAGAAAAGAGAGAGAGAGAGAGAGAGAGATTAAAATGAAACGTACAGAATCAAGTCAAGATAATTTCAACATCTATTAAAAGTTTGAACCTCGAATTAGGTCCAAAGGATTAAATTAGAATGAAATTCATATCTGTTGTGTCCCTCAAATACTGGTTGACAGTCATCAAGGCGGAGAATTCAAATATCGTACGCGCGGCAAAGCTCCGTATGCATTAACTCTCTCCCAGATGCCAAAATGGCCGGCTTGCATACAGCCCGGCGAGTTCATATTGTGTCATAAACCGGGGTTTTAACTACCCCAGAACAATATCCAAGTCGATTCTCTCGTTTGAACACAAACTGAATTAATTTAGGTAAAAATCATTTTAATTATAGTTTATATTTTATTTTGTTTCTTTTATGGTTGGATTGATAAAACCGACAGATCCAACCATCGCCCTCCGGGGCTCGTGGCGCAGCGGATAGAGGCGTGGGAGTCTCTACGGTTCCAGGTGAGCATTGTGGGAAGATAGCAGTTTCAAATCCTATCCAAATCGGCCAGAGGGATTTACTTGGTCACAAAAACGTGGTTCGATAGACAACAACTATGGAAGGAAGGGATGGAAGGAAGGGATGGAAGGAAGGGATTATTGAGGGTTCGGTGACGAGACCCAGCACCCCTATCTGAGGTTATGCTTAAAAAAACACCTGAAGATGGCTTCAGGGAGACTAGGCCAAAACATAGCATAGAAATATAAAAAAAACCTACTAAGATGAGGACAAAAGTCCGAATAATAAAGTTAATTCTTAAAAAATAATTTTATCGACTAATCTTATCACCACCCAGGAACAAATGCGTGCTCATTTCGTAGGACCATATTTTTGTCCTCACCAAAAGAAAAAATGTATATATTTTTTAGCGTGCATTTTCAGCACAGCAACCGTTTGGTTGGTTGACAACATTCATATATTATAAAAGTCCAGGTTAGCGAAGGTTAGGCATTGGTAAAAGCTTGGGCTTTGGAATCGTATTACACGAGTTTAAATCCCAGTCAAAACCATTGCATTTATTTTAAGTTTCCTCGGATAAATGGTGCTCTTCAAATCGGGAGAGTAACTCGTATAGGTGAAAGGCTGCACTGATTACAAACGTTCATGGATATTATAGGCACTTAAAAATGGCCTTGTGCCTAATTTGGTGTTGTGGGAAAAACACCATAAGCATGTAAATAACATTGATTTTATGCAATGTATTTCCCCGCAAATAAGCCGAGTACAAACTGGTAGCCCGCAAGTTCAACACCTATATGATGAGACACCTCCTGCAGATTCTAAATGTCAAGTGGTATGACTTTGTCAGCAACAAGGAGATCCTAACACAAGCCAACCTCCCAAGCATGCACGACCTGCTCTGCTCATCCGGAAAAACCTGAGACGATCCGGGCATGTAAACAGAATGGAGAACTCTCAACTACCAAAACAGATGCTGTTTTCACAACTGAAAGATGGTGTATGAGGCATAGGCAGACCTAAACTCAGGTTTCATGACACTGTCAAACGAAATCTAAAGGACAAGTTGATCCCTACTGGAAGCTGGCAGACTATCAATCGCAACCGAGACAAATGGGGAATGATGGTTCACAGGAAGTCGTCTTCGGACACAAAGGACAGCACATGATGATGATTTCAATTTAAAAAAAAAGGCTGCTGCAAAGAAAAAAATGACGAATGCTGTATCTTCTAGACTAATTATAAATAGGTACCGACTTTGATGAAATATTTCGATTACAGGATCGGAATTTTGAGGCCGGATTTTGTAGGGTCAGCTTATACAGAGAGAAATACGGTATTGTTATTTTCATTGATTCAGAATCGTTGTTCATTACGAACTAAAATGAATATGATAACCCGAGATGAGTATAAAATAGTAGAGTAGATTGTGACGTGTAAATCCAGAAAAATGGACAAGTAATTCATAATTCTTTACTTACATCTTCATCTTCAGCCCGGAAAGGTTCGCTTCTAATAAAGCGGTATAACTCGATCACTCCTTGGTTAAAAAAGAAAAAAAAACGGATGAGGGTGTCAATTGAAAAAAAATAAACCATAAAGATAAATATATAATGAAAAAAAAAAAGATAAAATCTTTTTATTTCCTTCTTAGTCTTACATAAAGGTATCACAAAACATCAAGTGCACACTTCTTTTGCTAAAATACGTGAGATATTTTCTTACGCCAGTTCAACTATTATTTATTTTCGTTAGCCCAGTGCCGTGCTCAGACACCTAGTGGCCCCGACGCAGAATGCACCTTGCGCCCCCCCAAAAAAGGCAAGTTACACCCCCGACCTGAGACCTCGATCAAAGACCATATATACAAATATAAGAGATAGATAAAAAGTATGATGGGTTGATAGGTGTCTGTATATTTCAAGTGTGTTAATGATTTTTTTTGTCAATTCTAATAATTAATTAATTTGATAATGTTTTAAAGTACTAAAGATCTGTGAAGCCAAGAAGACTTGCAGACTCTAGGAAGCTTGTTGCAGGGTCTGCGGGGGCCCTAAGCACGGCCCTGCATTAGCCTTTTAGGTTACCAGTTCAAAGCGTAATACATTAATACAATAACCATACTAAGGATAGAAGTTATAAATAGGACAGTCGATGTGTTATAATCTAGAGAAGCTTCCCTTTGTGGGTGCCAGGGGCCCAGAATATGGGGCAATTTGCAGACTATCTTGTAACATCCTAACAAGAAATCATTTCTGTTATTTAGAAAAAGATGATGATGTTATATCGTCAATTTAAGGGAGCGCCAATTTGAGCAGCGACGGTGGAGCATTGGTAAAAGCTCGGGCTCTGGAATCGTATTACGTGAGTTCAAACCCCAGTCAAAACCATCGCATTCACCTTTAGCTGCTACGGGTAGATGGGGCTCGTTAATTCGGGAGAGCAGCTCATCTAGGTGAAGAGTAACACCGAATATAAAACGCCCGGGTAAGAGCACGTAAAAATGGCCTTGTGCCAAACTTGGGTTGGTGCTCACCAAGTAAATATCATATACTGTATTAAATGATAATAAATAAATGATAAATAAGTAAATGAATAAATAAATTAATTAATAAAAAGAAAATACAATTCAAGTTAATTACCTGATAAAAATTTCCAAGTTGAAGAACTTAAGGATTTAAAAAAAAAAACTCGACAGCAAACTGGAAAGTAAAAGAATGAGTAAAGTGAAAAGTAAAGTGCAAGATAAGAGTAGCAGCAGTCAGTGGTGCCTGTGGTAGCAGCAGGGACTTAAATCAATTAATTGGGTGTAAAAAACAACTCGGCTGCAAACAGAATAATCATGCAATAAAGTGAGCTTCATAATCACCTCATCTGTTACAGCATGTTAGTTTACTTCATTTTATTTGTAGCAGTTTGTGCGGTCTTTTAGAGCCTGACATAAAAAATGACAACAAGCCCAAAAAAACTCACATAATAGCAAAATTAGCAATTAGCCAATAATCATAGAGAGCCGAAATATTGGACGTAATGTCTTTATGTAAGGTTGCAAGGGCCAGTATCAGTCGTTTATTGTCAGAAGCAGTCGTTTGTGCATTTTGTGAGAATTAATTAAATAAAAAAATAATGCAATTTTATAAAGGAAAATTGCCATTATTGGTAGCAGTGTTTGTTTTGGCTTCTCTTTATTTTTTCTCTTGGGTAGTTAAGGAAGCCTATTATGTAGGAAAGTAGTGCAGTCAGTCAGTACCATGCATATGCAAGTTTTAGTGATCTGAATAATTATTTTTATATAGTTTCAACCTTTGCAGAGCTCTATCTGTAAACAGGAAATTTTTATATAAATATTGTGGTTTCCCTTTCATAAGAGTTACAAGGTGTAGGGGCTCATGAGATCATAATGATCTGATTTTTATATTATGATAGATAACTCTACTTTAGGCAGTGGGATCTCAAATTTTAGAAGTGACTTTTGACACCCATTAGTACCCATTACACAAAAAACTGCGAATAAAATATACAAAACTCGATATATTTTTTTTTAAGTGGGTTGTTTAAGTTCTTTATGGAATATACTTCCAAAATAAACTATTCAAGTTTTTAAATAATAGAAATATTTTTTATTTAAAAAAAAAAAGTGTTTACAAAGTGCGTAAAGTGCGCGTGCTCGCTCGAGCAGCCATTTTCTCTACCTATTGAAATTAATTTAATTTCACGACTTAATTTTTTCATACACAATTAAAATTACTATTTTAAAAAAATGAAATAATTTTCATAGCAAAGCCTTATATATCACAAATTAAAAGATAAAAGATCAATAAATAAAATATTCTAATTTAAAACAAAACAATAGTTTTGCAGAAATTTACCTCTAAAGTCGAAAGGTTAAAACATTTTTTTAAAAACTAGCTGATTTTTTTTAAGTTCTTTTTTTTTAAGTGAAGGCTCATAATACGACAATATTCTACCGAAATAATTGGAGACCTACATAATTTTTTTCTATTTCTATCAATGTTTTTTTTAGATGTGAAAAAAAAATTTTCATTTTTTCAGTTTTGAGCTGAAAATTTAACTGCTAAGGGGTAAAAATTGAAATATTGCACTGTTGTTGCAGTCTATACCAAACTACTTTGCCAATCGTGAGTCTAAAGACCTTAAAACACCGAATTGGTTTTTGAGTCATAAAAATAACTGCTAAGGAGGGAGAATAGAATTTACAAAAATAAAAAATCAGTTTGAACTCAAAAGTGAGTAACAAAGCATTTAAATAAGCCCAGAATAATGACTCAGACCACAAAAATTTGCATACGTATGATGCTGCTGCTTTCCTACATGATAGGCAGGGCCGTGAGAGTCTCGGCAGAACCCACATCTACGGGTGGGCTTCAAGCTTTGTAGGGGCCGCAAGGCTCCTTGGCTTCACAGATCTTTTATAATGCAAAAATTACCAAAATCATTATCACGCTTATATGTTGAGATATACATAGTATGTTGTAAGTGTGCAATCACTTTTTGGCTAAGCACGGCACTGATGATAGGCTTTCGCAGTAGCAAGTCTCCAAAACCTGGGCAAATGCAAGCAATACCTCAAGTATAGATATATTGATAAAGTAAAATATATATGTACACACACAGAAACAGGTTCCTTTTCTGCCTAATGTTGCCACATTTTGACAAACATTTCTCACGTCACACTCACTGAAGCATTTAAAAAGTTTTGAGGGTAATGAGGAGTTACATTTAGGTGTGTCTGAATAAAATAAGTTATTGAATAAAACAAAATAATAGCAACCAAACTAATGCATGCGCACACACACACACACACACACACACACATATATATATATAGATATGTGTGTGTGTGTGTGTGAGTGTGTGGATCGGTTTTTCATTATAGCCAGATCCCAGTATCATCTGAAGGTGCTTGTGTCTGTTTACATTCGGATCCTCAAACCTTCTCTTTGCAAGCAAAGGGAGTGTTTGTTGGGTCTGAATGTGATCAGCCTCTAGTTACCATTCAGTTCATTTTATTCGTAAAAAAGATTTTTTTCTTCCCTTTCCCCTCATTCGATAATTTTTTTTACACATTCTTCATTTTTCATTTCCTCTTTTTTTAAATCCCCCGATAAAAATTTGATAAGTAGGGGCGAAACCGTTTTTTTTTTAGGTTTTATTTTCAAAATTAAAAATGCCTATGTTGGCACTACGCACATTTTTTGTAATATACACACAGTCCTGATCATATTTATTGGTGCAGTCTAAGGAGAACCTAATTTTTGTCTGAAAAATCCTTCAGAAAAGGGTTAAGTCAAAGGAAATCACAAAGTATAATATACATTTTGAATGGCTCTCTCCAACTCAATCAAATTTCTTGAAAAATGAATAAAGAAATTACAAACAATATTTCAAAATTCCCTTGCTCAAATTTATTGGCACCATAATTCTAATGATCAATTGTATGGCCTTTCAGCCTCGATCACTTGCTGTAGTCGTTTGTTATAGCTTTCCTTTTTTATATAGCAATTTTATTTTGAAATCCAATTGTTACATCATAAAGAGCAATTCAAAATACATATAATACTACATAATAACCTTTGATTCTGACCATTTTTATGAGGTTTTATTTACAAAATATGATTTTTATTGGACTGTGCCAATAAATATGAGCATGACTGTACATAAACAAATCAGTTGCTTTTTGTGCTTCACATCATCACAACGACATGGAATTGTCCCATTTCGCATTCACGGAAACGTGTATAGAGTTTTCAAGGTTTTGAAGAGTGATATCTAAGTGTGTACATGTGTATTTCAATATGTGCAAAATAAAATAATTGGCAAATAAAGAAAAAAAATTAAATTTCTTATAGAAGACATTCATAAAAACATATTGAAAATTATTTCAATCATATAGAAATACTCAATGGATATAAGAAATATATACTAGGTTTAAATGTAATTTTATTGAAAATGTTAATTTGCTGAAATGGAGAGTCGTTAAATTTTTTTTTCAATCTTCTTTATTGGAACGTTTCGGCATTAACATTTTGTTTAGATTAATAAATCTAATTTATTAATAATCATTTAATTCTTTTAAAAGAAGATTGAAATTAATTAAGTTTTGCAAAACTGTAGACTTCAGTCAGAAATGGAAGGACCAAATCTTCAGAATCTGATGGATGGAATTTATTGAGAAGATCCATAAAGCGTTGTTTGGTCTTTTTCTTCACATCTTCAGGCTGGGAAGTTATCACACTTACTGACATGCAATAATCAACAACTCTTTGTTTGTCTCCCTGTCAAAATAAAAAAAAAATTCAATAGGATAGAATTAAAATGATTTTTTAAATAATAATAATATCCCTATCATGAATACCACATACAAATATGTTAAACATTCTCATTGATACCACGAAATTCAATTACAAACTAAAAATATAATTCAATATTAAAATTCATTTGTACAGTTTCATATATTGTCTTTAAAAAATAAAAAAAAAATAAATAAAAATTGATTTTGAGAAGCAACAAAAATTAAAAACCTTATCCAGAGTTAATTTTGTAAATGGTTGTGATATACTGAAATACATCGAACAATTTAGTATATATCAAAAATAGATATACATATATAAAACTTAATTACAGCTATCAAGTGAATTAATTGTTCAACACATTCTATTTAAAATATCTTGTGTTCTCACACTTATTTAGTTTCTGTTTATTAAATAAACTGTCCTTTTGTTACAAACATATTCTTTATCTTGTTTGATTTTTCTACAGATTTATTCAAGTATATATGTATTAAACAGTTATTAAAGGCCTATAAATAAAATTCTAGAGAAATAAATTTACCTTGATAGACATCCCCGAGAAGGACATATGAAATTCTTCTTTAAAAATTGGACAATCCTCAAATGCTTTCTTCCATTTTCCTGTAACTGCTCTTGGAATTTCATCCGAATAATATTCATGTACAAGGTCAGAAACAGATTGAACCCACGGAATTGAAGTATCTCGATGGTTCCAAAGACAAACTGATCATTAGGAACATTAAAATAAAGAATTAAAGCATGCATGGTCCCCAAAGAGTGGACAGTGATTGGAGCATAAAAAAACCGTACATAATGATATTTTGGACAGAAACATTATATAGCCCCCAAAAGGAGTGTTTTTACCCCAAAAAAGGCCCTAAGGGATGCAAACCAAAATTTTGTCATGTTCAGAAATATTGAGTTTATATTTGGGATCTCTTCACATTTTAGCCAAGTTTCAGAAAAATCTAATGGATGGATCAAAAGTTATGGGGCAAAAAGTGTCACTTTTGGGTGTTTTTATCCCCCCAAAAGCCCCCGGGATGCAAACCAGAAATTTGTCACGTTCAGAAATACTGAATTTACATCTGAGACAATTTCCTCCACATTTTGGCAGAGTTTCAGAAAAATCTAATGGAGGGATTAAAAGTTATGGGGCAAAAAGTGTCATTTTTTGCCATTTTGGAGTGTTTTTGACTCATTTTAGGCCCATAGGTTTGCAAAGAGAATTTTTGTAATAAAGATTTTTTTACTATCCACATCTATGTATAAAAATACAACTTTTTGCAAAATTTCAGAAAAAAGTAATGGACGGTTATTCAGTAATAGTCCGGACGCACAGACGCACGCCACTGAAAATATTGCTCCTTCTTTGATAAATCGGGGGTGGGAGACCAATACCAATTGAAAACTCAATACTGAATTTTAAAATAAGTAGAATATATTCGAAGAGTAATACAATATCGCCATAATAATAACAACCAATGTGTAATTAATTTTGTATTTCTTTATTATTTTTCATTATTTTTTTTATTATTCATTGTATATGTATGTCTCACACTGAAGATTAAAAAGCTAATAAATTTTCCCGTATATGAAATAAAAACCAAGACCAGAGATTGGCTTCATTTTATCTAAATAAAAAATGTAATGCTGAACCAAATGAGCCATAGAGGCTGTGATGATACAAGAAAAATTCTTTTTGTCATAAAGAAATATAATCTATTTAAAACTATTGAATAAAAAATCCATAAGTTGGAAAACCTGGGAGTTTTTCATAATCTATCTCTTATAATAATGACCAGGGTAATGCTTAGTGCTCCTGCAGACCCCGCAACTGCGAGTATGTTGCAAGGCTCCTTGGCTTCATATATATTTTGTAATGCAAAAAAATTACCAAAATAATTGTTAGGATTAATTAGAAAACCATTATCACACTTGAAATATACATCTATCAATTCATCTCTCTTATCGCCTCTCTCTCCCCTTGATATATATATTTGTATATGTATGTATATATAGTCAAAGGCTCTAGTATGTTGAGGGGACAACTTGCATTTTTTAAGGGATAAAAGGCCGCAAGGTGCATTCTGCGACGGGACCGCTAAGTGCCTAAGCATGGCACTGATAATGACCAGCGTGTATTTGTTTATTTCTTAAACTTTTTTTTTTTATTTGTATGTATCGACTCATACTGAAGAAATTAGATTTTTTAGGCTGTAGTAGACCGTTTACGACATTTCCCTTACTACAGATTTACGACACTCACGCTTGCCGCGATATTTAAACCAGGTAAAACACTCAGTCAGAAGAGTCTAGACTACCAGACACCGAAGTAAAGACACGTCCGACTTTGTTCTATCTACCTCCCATTCAGTAAATATACGACCAACAACAAGACTTACTACATAAGATAGCAAAGGACTGGTTCCATCTACGAAGGACACATGCACACCTCTATTCCTGTTCCCTACACTGGGAACACTCCTTCCTATCGGTCCCTTTTCACTACAAAGCCATTCAAATGTTCATGTTTGTATTAAAAATCTTTATTTAATTCTTTAATACAAATTTACTGTATGTTTTATCATTTTTTCTTACATTTTATACAGTTATTTTTGACAGCATGAGCATGACAGTTATTAAATGATATCAAAAAATAAATTGAGTTGAATTATTTGACTTCTAGAAAAAAAAATAACATTTCCATTCTGAAAAAAATCCTAGAATAAAAATGACATAAATTAAATACAATAGATAGATGAGCTTTGATGATCATAAATTTGGGGTTAGAGGTCAGCAACAGAGAAATCTATTTTTATTCGATGTGAAGAAATAAAGAAATAAATTTAGGAAAAAAAGTTGGAAAATGACTAAATTAAAATTGGAATAAACTAAGGAATGAAGGAATAGAAGAATAGATAATTCTGACTTACAAAACTTTCCTCCAGGAACCAAAACTCTGTGAATCTCTTTTAAACTCACTTCAGATGCAAACCAATGGAAACACTGAGCTGCTATAACAAACTGAAATTAAAATATTAATATATTTTATTAATGATATCATAAAATATTTTTTTATCTAAATATTAATACCATAGTACTTAAAATATTCTTTTTTTTTTTTGTTAATAAGCCGGTTTTGTGGACTTCATTTTTAACCTGATTTTCTGGGGTCGGGTTATTGAACAGATTTTTATTTTAAGAGAATTCTTATATGGTATGGGAGTGGAAATTTGAGAAAAACGTTTCTTTGGTAAATGATTTTTAATTCGAAAAAGAATACAATTTTATTCAAGGCCTGAAAAGATTAGAAAAAAAAATTGAATAAAGAAATTTTAAAAAATTGATTTTAAAAAATTTTAAAATTTTAAAAATTAATGTTTTTCATTAAATGAAAAAATTGCATTAGAATTTCTGCAGAAGCGTTCTTTTTACGATGTTTTCTTATTTTTACTGAGAAAAAAAGATAAGAAAGTGGGGGAAGTTCATACCACAAATAATTGCACTTATATAAAAAAAAAATAATAATAATAATTGCAAACATGTTTAATCTATAAATTGATACTAAAAGTAAAAGAAAAATACTGTAAGAATTGCAAAGCAACAAAGTTAATGTGTATAAAAAAAATAAACAATTAGAGTTATTTCCCTTAAACTCTCTGATTTGCCGATTTGGCAACAATGCAATAATTACAATAAAGAGAAAGCCTCTGTCGTTCATGATTCACGATCATGATGGGTTAAACAGCCATCCGTAGGAGGCTGCAGGTGTTTTTATCATGAATGACACCAGATGACACGACACCTAGTGGTGGTATCAGACATCACTAAATGCCTGTCTGGGTATTTTCCGCCTAAGCAGATTGGCGCTTTTGAAGAACAAGCAAATGGAGAAATTCTGCTGGAATGTTTTTTTTGTTTTTTTGTTTTTTTTTGCTCGGGGACTTGCACCGGTTGTAAGACAGCAATTTGATTGGCTAATGAAATAAACATTTATTATATTTTAAATCATTAATTAGAAAACATCGAATAAAAAAAAACTAACCATATGTTTAATCATTTAAGAATTAATTAAAAAAGTATTTAATTAACAAATCTATATTTTTTCATCTTAATTTTCAATTTTATTTCATCTTAATTTTCAATCTATTTTACAATAATGACGTCAATTTCATTAGCCAGCTGTCTTACAACCGGTGCAAGTCCCTTAGCATAACAATATTTCGGACAAATTTCTCCATTTGCTTGTTCTGCAAAAGGGCCTTAAAATGGTTACCATCATAATACTGACTAGGCTCGACGTTACTTAACTTCGGTGATCTGACAGGAACTGGTGTTTCCAACACGATTTGCGACTTGACCGTATCATTTATTTACAAAGACATTAAAAACAACAACAATAAACTTTATTGAATAAAGCAAAAGTATTTGCCGGGTTTCTGATTTGTTTCAGTGCAAAAATATTCATTCATCTCCTCGAGTATGTTTTAAATATATATATATATATATGACTACTATCTTTAAGAAAAGAGATTTTTCGAGAATATCATTTGACAATACTCTTAAATGACTTCAAAACCTTTAAACGGCAAAAGTAGTGTCATGCACTCGTATATTAATGTGTAAGTACGTTATTTGTATACTGTGAACCCAGGTCTTTTAATCCGTCTTGTGAAGTCTGTATGCGGTGCGGTGCGCTTGCTAAGTGCTGTTTTTGGTCTATATTGCCTTTTTCACTATTGCTTGCGCCCGCACTCGTGCCAACATCTATCTGGAATGTAGTCCAGCCAGAGCAGATCTTTCACGCTATCAGGCAATCCTGCTAAAAACAAGCAAGCACACACCAGTCCTTTGTCCTACAGTCCTCTGAACGACCGCGAGTTTCTTCACTTTACAAATAAATATCAACCGTCACCCTGGGATGTAACTTGCGTGCCATGAACTCCTTCCATGCAGCAACCAAATATTGTGACAACGCCGTGTCAAGGAATAGGACACTTTTGGTGAAAGCTAAATCTGCCTTCTCCCTGGCATTAGAGACGTCTCTTCCACACGTATCATTCCAAGTTAAATGCAAACTTGTATCAGAATATCTGATGCCAACTCAAAGCAATATTTACCAAACACGAATGGCTTCTGCCAATTTTTCCAAGCGACTTATGGAGCTCGGGCACCCCTCGTTAGTAGACGTATGTGTACTGTAGCAGTCAGTGGCACAATTGTGCGATATTTTACGAGGCCGTGTATATTAAAACACATGGGCCCTTTAAAAATAAAAAAATCGTTTGTTTGATACATAAATCAGATTCATTAATTATATTTCTTTTTTTTATGAAAAAAATTATAAAAACATTTATTTAAGACACAAAAAGTAATTAAATTCTTTAAAAATAATTCCTCAAAATTTTCTTTCATGAGTTAGGCCGAAATAAGAAATATCTACTTTATTTTTATCCAAAGCAAAAGAGAAAAACTCTTAAAAGGAAAATTAAATATTGCATTAATTTGTGGTAAATGAAGCAATAAGCAGCAGCAGTTTTTACTGTGATAAAAAATTAAACAGAAAAAAGTCTTTTTATTTTAGCCATTGCGTTTAAAAAACATGAAGTCGATAAGAAATACGGCACCTAAAAGAATGGCTTTTATTTTAACATCCAAATCCATCGGGTACGAAATACCAAATTTGTTGGCATTGGTAAACATTTCACGGGCAAAACCGCTATATTTTTTACTTATTTTTCCGATACTTTGGCTCATATCTGGTGTAAAAATGATAAAGTCCTGATCGTTAGGACAACAGGGTCCATCGCATACGCATTTTGGTCCACGGATTTTTAAAAGAACATCACCATTTGGTGAGGTGATGTCATAATGGGCAACCCAAAAGCTTTGAGTTTGTCTTACTCGACCGATCACGTGTCCGATGGGGGCCTCAACTTCCACTTCAAGTGAACAACATTCACTGTTAGCGCACCAACAACAACCAGCCAAACCACAACACTTGAAGGCTCGGTTAACTTGCATTACTTCTGTTCTACGACTATCCCAAATATGCATAGTGAATCCCCTTGCGTTTTTACACAACGCCCTCTGACATATGTTTGATTCCTCGGTAGCAAGATAAACCTGTTGGCTAAGAGCGTTGGTTATCTTGTATTTATTTACACACTCAATACTTATAGAAACCTGAACAAGATCGATTTGTTGCTCTACCAAAATCTGGTCGATGGCAGTTAAGTATTCCAATCCGGGGATACAATTAGATATACTTGTGGGTATTGGCATCCATCCCATTGGCTGCTGTTGCTGTTGACCGGGAGCAGCGTTGGGTTGCAATTCATTCTCATTTGGTGGCTGTTCATCACCAATATCTTGATTTTTATCTCCAGAACCAGGTTGTACAGTTACAACACTCATAGTTTTTGTTTTGTGGGGTGTGGCGTGGCATAGGATAAGGAAATAAATTTAAATATTTCTTATGTCTTTTCCTTTAACTTCGAAAAAATTTCCAATTAATTAAGAAAATAATTTAGATAATTAAAATAAGAAGAAATAATGATTGTAATCAAATTCTCGTTTTATACAGTAATGATTTAGAAAGTTTTGGGTGTCGGCCCTCTCTGGTCCTGACTCCTGCGCCAGCCATTTGGCTGTATTGTTGCATATATAAGGGAGACAATCTAGTGCGTCTAAATATAAGGGACATAACTCATTTAATACTTTTGACGACTTGCGTTCTTATTTTTGTCCGTTAACTTTTTCTTTTTTCCTAAAAAAAATCGTTCCAGCGTTTCCATTCCACGATCGTTGATTCTGTGTACTTTCTTATTTGATGATAATTCCCTTCACCTGTCGACTGGAAACAAACCTACACCTCAGTAACTAACAAGGGAGGGACTGCAAGTAAGTATTAGAAATTAACACTAACACTGACACTGTACTCATTGCAGTAATTAAGTATTCCTGCACCTGCATCGAAACAATGTTTTTTTTAATACCCTTTTAAGGATAGTTTTGGTTTAGACAGAAAATACTGAATTACTACCTAAAATACTTACCCGGACTGAACAATCTTCAAAGGGTAGTTTTACTGCTGAACAAACAGAAGTTTCAATACCAGGACAGTTAATTTTGGCTTGCTCAAGAAAACCCTCCATTGGATCCGTAGCTACATATTTCACAGACTAAGAATAAAAGAAACAAAATGGAAAGAATTAAAATCTAGGAAGAATTATATCCCTTGGATAAATTGATCAAGTTATTTTATTGTTTTGACCATTTCTCAGCTGCAGGAAATGGAAGGCGAAGCGTTATGGTTATGTGAGTTCAAATTTGAATTGAACATTTCTGTTTAATTCAAATAGGTTTAGAATAATGAGATCCTGATAACTCAGGAAACTAATTCCTTTTGTTTTAACACTGATTTTAAAAAATCCTAAACATCTGTTGAACCTACCAATTCAAGGAGAGTGTTTTTTAACACTTGAAAAAAAAATAAAAAATAAAAACATATATAACTGACTCCAAAGTGGTTTCAAATTATTTACTAGACTCCAATACCATGAGTCCATCTCTAAAAAATTAGGACTAAGCCTAACCCTTACAGTACAATGATGTGAGTAACATGCTTAAATTTACACTTTTCTTTTTTTACTTTATATTGTTATATATTGGACTCAGTTACATTGGTTTCGGGGGTGCCAACAAAATTAGCACATAAATGTAGACAGGTTTTATTCATTTATTTAGTCAAACACAAGCACAAACCCAAGTTAGGGACATTGCCAGTTTTTATATATTCATTAAACCCCTGCAGTTTTGTAATCAGTGTTGCTCATCACCTAGATGAGTTACTCTCCCGAGTTAATGAGCCCTATCTGGCTAAAAATGAACATAAAGGTTTTGAATGGGATTTGAACTCATGTAATGTGATCCCAGAGTCCAAGATTTTTCACTTTTGCTCCACCCTTGCTGACCAAAGTAAACAGGAATAAGCTACTTCAATTAAAACATTTTAGTCAAGACTAATGCACCCATAGAGGGGTATACGGGGGAATTATGTTTGTGGAAGGTGACCATATACCTGCAAGTATTGGAGGTGGGTCATGAAAATGTAAATATATATATATATATTAGGAAACATTTGATTTTATCCAAGACAGAGGGATAATTCTAGACGACCCATAAAGCATTGGAATCGTATAGGATCTCTAATATTTTTCAACTTTCTCTTGACTCTTTTCATCCACTTGGTGAAATAAAGAAACAGGTCATTCATAATCCCACTACAAAGTTTATTGTTAATGTTGGATCATAACAATACTTTAATTGTCTATCTCTCTTAGGCTTAGGTTATTTCCTCAATAACAATGAAAATACATTGCAAGTTTGCCAAAATATTCTTGAAAATGGAAAACCAAAAACATAAAATGCATATGGATACCATAAAAACCTGCAATGTGCACGAAATCCATAAAATGTAAACCCCTAAGAGCTTTAAGACGGTTTTATTGAATTATTACAATTTTTTGCTTTCAACATTTTTTTTCTTTTTTTTTTAGGTTTTGGTTCATGAACGGATCACATTACTAAATGATTTATTTAGTAAGTAAACCTTTGAGGCTTCATAGGCAACAGAAAAAAAATTGAAAAACACTTCTCCAAGAAATACAATTAAGATTTGTAAAACCAACAGTTATCTCCCTTGAAAGTCATGTAGAGTTATCTCCCTAAAATTATGTTTACTTAATCAGAATTTTTTATTGTTCATAATTTATTTAAGTAATGATGAGCTCCTCTCCCAATTTAACAAGCCCCATTTCCCCTAAGCAGCTAAAGATGAATGCAATGATTTTAACTAGGATTTGAACTCGTGTACCACGATTCCAGTATCTGAGCTTTTACTAATGCCCCAAATTCGCTGCCCAAATAATATTAAAATGCATTTACAATTTAGCGCATAAGGGGAGTGGCATAAATCCCCACACACACACACACAAAAAAAATGATAAATATACGATGGATGGGTTTGTAAGGCCCCCCTCGCTATTGGAGTAGATAGCCTACTATTTTCAAAACATTTACCCAAAATTAGGCAGGACATATAATCTAGGTTAAAGAGTGGGAAGAAAACTAGCCTAAGTTGAGTACAGAAATAAAAAAAAATTGGATGGAGTGGAACTACTAAATTGCAGAATGAATATAATAATAATTTCTATTTTTGTTTTAAAGGTTAATATTATTAGAAAAATGACTGAATATAATGAGTTAGATTTGTTTGTTTTATTTTGCTTTGATTTGTTTATTATAAAAAAAAAAATTCAACTTAACCTTGTCGAGTTTAGGATGAATAGATTTGGTAAATTTCCCTGTTCCTGCTCCCAATTCCAAAATATCAACTGAAACATTTTCTATCAAAAGAAAAATAAATCAAATTTAGTTTTAATAAAAATCAACACCAAATTCTAAAATATATATGTTATTCAGAGTTTTTGAACAACAATCCACATTTAAGAATTAGCTTTATTATTCATAAATTATGTCCTTATGTTGGTAGTTTTTTTATGATGTTTTTTTTTGTACACTATGTTTCGGCCTAGTCCACTTCAGTCTGTATTCAGATGATTAACCCTGGCCTAAGATAGGAATGCTTAGTCTCATAACCATATCCCCAGTAATCACTACCTTTCATAGTTGTTGTCTATCCAACTACATTTTTGATCAAGTAAACCCTCTGGTTGGGCTTGGATAGGAATTATGAAGCCTCATCTCAAAAACATTTTTTTAGAAATATACTAGACACACTGACATTTCGAGCCTAACATGTTTTTTTAATGGAACGGCTCTGAGTGACTACTTGGTAATATTACTAAGTTAAGGTCCAAAAGTGGAGGTTAAACTATTGTTGGGTGTGTTTATTCATTAGCCTTAAGTCGCCAGGGCCGATATATCGTTTTTTAGGGTTTAAGGGGTTAAATATATAAGCTTTGGTTACAAAGAACAAACATACAATTTTGATTCAAACCCTTTATTTAATCAACAATTGTAGATTATTATTATAATTATTATTAATATTTTATTATTATTATCCTTTTTAAAATATCCAGGATTGATGAAAAGTTTGAATAATCTGAATGATAATCATTAATATTCATCTATAAGAAAATTACAGATTGGAAAAATCTACCATGACTGAATAAAAGTATTTTTAATCTACTCAAAGCTTATTGCATATTGTATAAAGGGTTCAAAAATATAAAGTGTTAGTTGTCAAAATTAACTAAAAATAAACAAATTGCGTGAAAAAAGTTGACCCTATTGATACGAATTCTATTAACAAGGAGTTTCAATTATAAAAGTCGCTATTGTTAAGTCTATGACTGTTAAGAAAAACAATTTTCTGGCAAATTGAAAAATTGTACACGTTAAAAGATAGGTTGAAGATAGATAACTCTGTTGATACAAAAAAAAAAATCTAAATACGAAATTATCTCCCTTTGACGTATTTTTGAAAAAGACCAAAATAGATTTAAATTTAGTTTTGAAATAACTACAAAATATAATTGATATTTCCTCGGGTCCTATACACACTTCTGAGTTGAGAAAAAAAGTTAATAAAAATAATCGACACCATTTTTTCTTAAAATTCAATTAATTCATAAATGCCCACTTTTTTTTTCAAGGCTAAAAAATTGATTTTTACCAAAACGTTGAAGGTTATTCAAGTCCATGTGCTTTAGAACTAAGTCAACCGACTCACTGATATATCCAGGACGCTTGGCATCATAAAATGAAGCAGTTTTCTGAAATTTTAAGAAAATATCATTTAGTGTGTGATTAAATTATCATTTAGTGTTTGATTTAAAAAAAAATCCCCTCTTAAGAATAGCAAGAATCGCCAGTGGGCGTGATGTTAGGGCAAAAATAATATCCTAAAAAACTATGCTTGTAAATTATTTTCACTGTTCTAAATCATTTGTGTCAAAACCATTTCTTTTATGTATATTTCCGCCTGCAAAATATCCATTTCAGAAAAAAGATCATATAAGAATACTATAAGAACAGTACAATAGAAGGAATATAGGAATAGAATAGAAGGAATATAAGAATAAAATAAGACGAGTACAATAGAAGGAATATAGGAATAAAATAAGACGAGTACAATAGAAGGAATATAGGAATACAATAAGACGAGTACAATAGAAGGAATATAGGAATAAAATAGAAGGAATATAGGAATACAATAAGAAGAGTACAATAGAAGGAATATAGGAATAAATTAGAAGGAATATAGGAATACAATAAGTGATGAAGACCAAGGGTTTTTGTAGAGTATTTCACAAGATTAACCAACTTAATTTTATTTCTCAAAACTCTTAAGTATTGTTGAAAGTCCCCAAATGCATTCTTTGGTTCAATCCTGTATATTTTGTTTTCCGACTTCAACAGGATGTGTGTCTTGGCAGATTGCGTGTTTAAAGGTGGGAAAACTTTGGGTAAAACCAACAGGCATATGGTGACTGTTAAATGAAGACAATCAATAAAGAAAACTTACCTGGTTAAAACCAGAGATGGTCATTGGATGGACACCTGGTAGAGATGAATCTTTATTGTCCTCACTCATATTGTATTAAATATAGTCAAGGTTTTTTATTAAAATAATCTGGAAATCAAAACAAATAAAATATTTAGCATTTGAAAATTCAGGATTGATTACAACAGGTGATTTTTTTTTAAGAAAATAGTATGTTGTTTATAATACACAAAAAAAAAGGAAAAAAAAAAGAAAATTTTAATGGTTACATATTAAGTCCATAGTTTTATTTTCTATTTAAAAAAATCTTTATTCTTTTTCTCTTGGTAGCCATATTTTATCATATTTTTTACTTCTTAACCTCTTTTTTGGTGTGTGTGTTTGATGCTCATAAAGAAGGTTTAAGGTTTGGGTCTGATTGTTGATGTTTTCGATTGATTCTGGATGTTATTTCATTATGCGAGAAAATACAATATCTATTCTGTGAATTCCACAGTTCCAAATGAACAAAAGACAAACTCTTTACTCAAGTCACAATTTACAATTTAACTAAAAAGTTTCTAATATCAAAGTAATAGACTAAACAAACAATTGATAAATCTACACCTTTTTAAAATTCAAATGATCAAAAAATGTTTGTTAAATACTATCCTAAAAAAAAAGAACTATAAACACTGCCCTACTTAGTCTAAATTATTAAATAGCAAAAACTGTGGAGTAAAAGAATACACAAAGTCTACAAAATCCAATCTTAAAAGGAAACCAGAATCAGATAACACAGGAAATGAAGAGGTCATCCTGGCCAAAATACACTCTCGCCACACAAGACTGGCCCATTCGTATATATTAAAAAAAGAACACATTCCCAATATGATGTAAAATGTTTCTAGTATTTATTTTTTGTGATAAAAAATATATTCTGATGATTTATAATGTATACACGAAGCAACGTAAGTAATTTTTTTTTTTTTCAATGAAACTGTTTATAAGTTAATTAGTTACTAGAAAATGGAAAAAGGAAGCATAGATTATAGTCTAGAAAAGAAAGTTTTAGTGGATTTGAGCATGCACAAGCATAACTGTCTAGAAACCAGTGGGTAGTCATATAGATAGCTGAGACAAGACTACAAGAACGTGACTATTCAGAATAAAAAAAGGATGCAAAACATCAGGAGTGACAAGCCTTAGCGAGATGGTTGACATGAAGAGGGTTCCATTTTACAGATGTTGATTTTCATTCAACTGGGTCTTAAGTTACCTCCCTTACCTTCGGGGATCTATTGAGTACTGAATAGTGAGATATTGTGGCAGGTAGTACAGTTGTAAAGTACCATAGCAGTACGATCGTGTAGGTTTTTTTTGTTTTTTTTTAGATGAGGCTTGATTACTCTGGCTTTTATCTTCTATTATCATTTTCTCATTTCACAATATTTTTTGTCAAAATTTTTAATGATTCAAAACTTTAAAAAGATAAAGTATTTGAACTTTAACTTTTGTTTCTAAAGTTTTCATTCAAAGTATTTTTGTTTAATTATTGTATTGGTGGAGAAACTTAATACTAATTGAACTAAAAAAAAAAAAGCTTTGATTTTCCTTATATATTTTTACATTAAACAATCCATTGAAAAACATTGAAAAATAATTTTAACTCCATTTCTACAAGTTTAAAAAAAAATGCATTTAACTTCTAAAGACATTTAACTAATTTTCAATATATAATTGTGAATTTTGTTCATTTAATTTTTTATCTATTGACATGGATGACACATACCTAATTGTCACTTAACTTCAAAACACTATGCACGTTTGAGTAAGGAGGCACTAGAAAATTTTGAATCAGAAAAAGACACTTTTTTTATGTTTGTGTGAACATAATGCACACTTTGCATATCTACCTTATCTTATCTAAAGTAACTTTATCTTGTCTGAACAAATTGTTAATTTGTTTGATCTAGAGACTTGAAATTTGATATGGAGTATCCGACCGTGGGAAACAAATTCTATTTGGTATGAGCTGGAAAAATAGTTGCTAAGAAATCAAACTTGAAACATTGGATTGTTTGCGGACGGCCCATCAGGTGTCTGTTTGCTGCTACTGCTGAATTGAAAAACTTTTAACTGTTGATTTTTTAGGCGTATTTAGGTCTGCTTATCACATTTAAAATTCGTGCTGATAAATGTTTTTATGGTATTAAGGTCTTTATTATCCACTATTTCATCTTGTGGTTTTCAGTAGCAGCTGACTTTTTTCTTTTTTTATTTAAGGTGGTTTTTTAGGGAAAATAATCAGTACTATTTTACAAGTATCTCACAGCAAAAGATACTCACATGCTCGATGAAATCATGAGGTCACATAACACACTGCTGTATATCTTTTCTGTTGCAAATTAATCATTCCAAAGATATTTTTTTTATTAAATTTTGCTGAGGACGGGATGATCTAAAGAAGAATACCGCAGCACCATTTCCTCAATAATGGAAGAATTTCAAACAATTTATGACAGGCGTTTATCTTAGCAGGATTTAGGGTTAAGATTGAATTTTAATGCAAATCATTACTATTCAGTAGGTGGGGAAAAGGTAAAAAAAAAACTAATGATTTGCAACTGAAACGGTCAGCAAATTCTTTCAAAACAAACTGAAATTTACAGAAAAAAAGTTTTGTCTGTTGTGCGAGATTAGTCAACTTGTAAAAATTTACCAAATGATCTTGTGCTAAGTAAAAATAACTTTTAATGACCTGTAAAAGTAGTGGATGTAATATTTTGAAAAAAAAAACTGTATAAAAACAACAACTTTTTCTCCAACTTTTTCCAAGCCAAATTTGGTTGCATTTATTATTTCAATCTTACTTGACAAGCTTTGTCCACAAAATGTGACCAATTACAATTCTGCTTTTTAACCAATGATGGCTTTATCAAAGATTTTGAGCGGGTAAAAATTTTAAAAATAGAAAAAAAAAAAAAAGAGCCAGTTAATTTAACAATTTTTTTTTTAGATTTGAATTGTTTCTTTTGTTTTTGTTTCCTTTGATGACGAGGACCAATAGCAATCTAAAATTAGATCCTTGATTATAAATACCTGAAAATAAATATTTTTAGAACCTTTTGCAATTTTAAAGGTTAATGGATTATGAACAGTCAGCGAAGGGAGAGAGGGTAAACCTTAGAATAATCCCTTTGCCTATCTTTTTCTTTCAACATAAATGTAGGTGACAAAATGAAAAATCTAAACAGATGTAAACTTTTGGGCCCACAATCTAATATTTCAATTTAATAATTAACCATTTTTTCTAAAACACAGCAATTCCATAGGAATCTGAAAAGCATATCCATTCTTTTCTGTTTAATATTATTGAAAAACAGGTGTACAAATGCTTTTTTTTCTAATACTAATTATTAAATAAGACTTTATTTATTCTTTTAACTTTTCAGTTATCAATTATCTATTTTCATTTTCCAGTATTGATCAATAATGATCGCTTTTATAAATGTGCTCAATTATCACAATGATAAATCAACTTTAAT
>JAUZSX010341122.1:0-10550 GCA_034780655.1 Idiosepius hallami
ATAAAGCCCGGGTAAGAGCACATAAAAATGGCCTTGTGCCAAACTTGGGGGTGCTCACCAAGTAAATATCATACTGAATGAAATATTTCTCTTCAACCATTATTATTGTTTTTTGATTAAAGAATCAAAGTTAAATTATTTAAACAATAATAAATGATTTAATAGAATAGAAAATATAACAATATAACCCATTTCTTTTTAAGATGTTTTTTTTTAAACAACAAATTTTTATGCAGAAAAAAAATCAGTTCAAAGTGAAATGGATTATACCTTTTTAAAATAAATAACTATGTTTGGAATTATTGGTTTGTTCATAACATGAGAGTGAAATAACATTTCATGGGTTTGGCTAGTAACATTTCTATTTGTGTGTGTGTATTGGCACACTAATCCATGCAGGTTTAGCCGGCTCAACCACTGAACACACATGATTCAGTGTTAGGTCTTATTGGAATTTGAACTTCACAAGCAGTCCCCAGATGCCTGTCTAGTCAAAGACTAAGGGTACATCAACCCAGTGGTTTAAATGCACCCCCAGACACTAACCTGGGTATTTCCTGCCCCAGCACAAGATACAGTACCTGGTATTCTTAAATGGTCAACCATCTAATTACTGACCAGGCTCGATGTCAATTTCAATTGGCTAGTAAATGAAAATATTTACCTGTCAAAGGTGAAATATAATCAAATTTGTCTGTAGAGCCCTGAATTAATGTTACTACTTGTCTCTAAACAAAACAAACACTATTTGTGTAAAAAATAATTGTTTTAAAAGATTATCTAGATTAATATTACTAAAAAAAAAATAATTCCAAAAATCAATTGAACAATAAAAATTATTTACAACATAAATGGCCTTATGCCAAACTTGGATTGGTGCTTACCAAGTAAATATAATAAATTATTTACAACATGTATTGGTTCTAAGTCCTAGATTTTGTAAAGGTTTTATTTTTATTTATATAAAAACTATTTTCATCACCCAGACTAAGTACAAAGTCAGTTATTTTCATAATTGTACAAAAAATGTTGGTGGGGAAGTCCATTTGGCCTAATGTATAGGCAGTTGGATTTGGAATCGTAGTATGCGAGTTCGAATCTCAGTCGTTCCATATGCGTTCATAATTGGTCTAATATCCTTGGAAAAGGTATGAACCCCCACATTCTCCGGCTATAAGTTAAATAGCAAACATTGTGTTAAAAAAAAATGATTGTTCTTGGCATTAAATTACCTAAAAAGGTTGATGTGCCGTAAAACACAAACAAAAATCTTGTATGTTTTTAAATACGAGGCCTGTCTAAAAAGTATCTGACCTTTATTTTTCCCATGCAAAATAGAGACAATAGTGTGGTGGTACCACTCTACACAAATATTTTTCCCATGCAAAATAGAGACAATAGCGTGGTGGTACCACTCTACACAAAAATATTTTTCCCATGCAAAATAGAGACAATAGTGTGGTGGTACCACTCTACACAAAAATATTTTTCCCATGCAAAATAGAGACAATAGTGTGCCACCACTCTAGACAATACTTTTTTTTCTATCAGTAAAAAGTATCCAATCTTTAATTTTCCAATCCCCCCCCACACTCATCCTGTTTGATCCAACATTTCTCAACCAAATATGGAATTCATCATTCATTTCCCAAATTGAAGACACCAATGAGTGAATCCCATTTTTAGAGAAGAGAAAAGATAATGTAAAATGCAATGGAGGAGATGAACAGTGAACACCATTTCCTTCAAATGAAAAAAAAATTAATAAATTTTAGTTCTTCTGAAGCATCATAAATAAATTTTTTTTAAAAAAGGTTTAAATGATGCATTAGGTTTTTTTATTTTGTATGTTATATTTCGGGAATATTACCTCATTTTCAAACTTCCTGCCAACAAGGAAAAATGAAATAATATAAAAATAAGCATTAAAAGACCAGCTTGGCAGGAAGTTTGAAAATGGGTTAATATCCCCAAAATATTAATATACAAAATAAAAAAAAAACATAACGCATCATTTAAACCATTTAAAAAAAAAAAAAATTTTTTTCAGAGTTGTTTCCAGAAGTGAAAGGAACTCTAGGCTAATGTGTACAAACAAAGGGGGTCTACTTTAAAGGGGTTTAGGGTTGAAACTTTGTCAGGTTTGTGTAATATTTTTTCTGACCTAAAGGTGGCATACTTTTTGGACAGGCTTCGTAAAGTTAGTTGTTTTATAATTTAGATTTTTTTAAACATTTTTTTTTCTATTAAAAACAAACTGATTTCTTGGTAAAAATGTTTTTTTTTTCTCATTTTGTAAATAAAAGATATAAAATACCTTCAACTTTTTTTGTCTTAAAAGATTTTTGTTTTAAAAGATTTTTTTTTTCAATTTGTAGTAATTGCTACAATATCAGTTATTGGTCTATGTATACATAACCATTACCCTTTGAACCCTGACTTATCAAAATTACCAAATAGTCAGTCAGTCTTTAGTGACATATTAAAAACAAAATATTGGTGAGTCTTCTTTAGCCTTTCAGGGCCTATATATCAGCCTTTTAGGGTGCATAGGGTTAAGGGTGATAAAAATAAGACAGGTTGTTTGTACGTTGCTTAATGCATTCATTCAACTACCACAAACTACTGCAAACCAGACCAGTACAATCAGTGCCTGATATTCCTAAGTGCTTACTCATTTTAGTACTGAACAGAACAGGCTCTACATTGCTTAACTTTTGTAATCTAATGAGAACTGGTCTCTCCAACGTAACTTGACATGTGTTGAATCTAGAATTAAATTCTGAATTGTCAAACAAAATGTTGCAAATAAAAAAAAATCAAGTGTAAATAGATATTGAAATAAAATAATTCACGCCACAAAAGTTTTTAGAAGAGTAAAAGGTAACTGCACCGAATATTTTTTGTTTTTAGGTTTTGAACTAAGTAAAGGAAAATAAATGTTTTTTTGTTGATTTTAAACAACAAAAGCCAAAAACTAAACAATAGATTTTGGATTTGATTCAAAATTAGATTGTTGACACTGTTATGATGAAACTAGTTAAACTTGTTAACCTTCACCGACAAAAAATAACGTCTACCAGATGTTCCAAGCAAGTATATGGAACCAAAATAGATCAATAATGAATTATGAAATTTTTTATAATGATTACAAGTTGAAATAAACACTAAACAATAAAAATCTATGGTGGAATCTAAAGTGGAAACGTGTGTGTACATTTTAGTTTCTACTACTACTGCGAGCAAACAAACGCTGCCTAAAAACTATCAATATGAAAGACATATTTAAAAACTACACAAACAATATTCTCTCATTTTTTAGAGAGACTGGACTATACCTTAAGGCTTAGAATATAAAAATCAAACCCTTTAAAAGAAAACTATAAAAAAAACCTTGTTCCTCACAAAAAAATAATTAAAAACAAACAACCACCTTCAAAAGCAAACAAAAGAACAAAAACAAAACATAAACAAGCAAAAACTGTAAAACAGTTAAACTAGATAGAGCAATTTAAAAACAATTTTCAGCATTGAATGACCTAATGAGAGTTTGTATGCTGGTTAAATCAATCAACCAATAACCAAACTACCCAGAAAATGTTTGGTCTACAAACTTGAAATTTGCTATAAGAATATCCAGACCCTGAACTAGCATTTTGATCATTTTTCAGCTGCTGGAAAAAACACTGGTCAGTGGTCAATATTTTGATTTTAAAGTTTGACCAAAACTGCATTTGTCACATGACACCAATGACCACGAGGAGAACACAAAAGTGGTTTGCTGAATAACAGTTAAATATCAAAGTAAGTTTTTTTTATTAGATAAAATTTAAAGAATATTATTCAGAATTAGAAGTATTGCCCAGCACCGGGGACTTCCACTAAGATAATTAGGAAAGCCTATTATCTAGGAAGACACTCAATGCCTTTTTTATACAAAATTCTATACTCTACTAAATTTATTTCTAACCTTTTTCCAGGTTAAATTTATTTCTGAAGCTTTTTTAATACTAAATTTATTTCTAACCTTTTTCCAGGTTAAATTCACTTTTAATGGTTTTTATACTAAATTTATTTCTGAAGCTTTTTTAATACTAAATTTATTTCTAATACTTTTTAATACTAAATTAATTTCTAATATTTTTTAATACTAAATTAATTTCTAATGGTTTATAATACTAAATTTATTTCTAATACTTTTTAATACTAAATTAATTTCTAATGTTTTTTAATACTAAATTAATTTCTAATGGTTTTTAATACTAAATTAATTTCTAATGCTTTTTTTATACTAAATTAATTTCTAATGCTTTTTTTATACTAAATTAATTTCTAATGCTTTTCTGTAAGATGATAGTAGATGAAGCCTAGAAAGACCGTACTAAACATATTCACATTTTAGTTGTCTAAGTAATTCTTTATATAACAATTATAGTTTATTTTTCTGAAGAGCTCTACGTATAAACTGCCTGTTTGTTTTATTTATTTATTTTTGTTTAATAACTATTGTTGTCTCATTTTCAAAAGAGCTACAGGATGTAGGGTCTCATCCAAATATGATGATCTGATTCGTATGAGTATATAGATTAATCTCATGAGTCAAAATCAATTTATGTTTGTTTATGTAAAGAGAGAAATACAAATTTGTGAAAATACTTAAGTGCCTGAATAATGGAAGAGAAAAAGAGTATCATCCTTTGAAGTAGGTCTCAAGAGTTCAGTTAGCAGCTGAAGAGAAATTATTAGTCGTGTGGACTTAAGAAGCCACAAAAAAAAAAAAAAATTAAAGAAATGGGATTTTGGGTATCTTGTGGTCTCTATGTTTTGCTAGGAAAATCTCAAGTGTTTATAACTATAGACAAGTCATCACAAAGAGTATACTTGTTTTGATTGGCTTATTTGGAATTGTTGACTTTGATTGGCTAGCCAAGAAATATTATATTTACTTGGTGAGCACAAACCCAAGTTTGGTACAAGGCCATTTTTAAGTGCTTTTAACTGGGCTTTTTGTTTTCGGTGTTACCCTTCACCTGGATGAGCGGCTCTCCTGAGTTAACAAGCCCTATCTGCCCGAGGCAGCTAAAAGTGAATGGAATGGTTTTTTTGACTGGGATTTGAACTCTCGTAATACGATTTCAGAGCCTGAGCTTTTACCAATGCTCCACCGTCGCTGCCCCAAGAAATATTCCATTCTATTTAACCAGTTTAAGTGCTTACAACTACTTTGGCGCATATGTTTGATGAAGTCACGTCGAAGACACTGGTTCTCGCCTCATCACCGAAGTTAAGCAACACTGAGCCTGGTCAATAGTTAAATGGGTGACCATTTAAGAATATAAGTACTGTATCTTGCACTGGGGTGGGAACTACCCAGGTTAGTGTATGGGGCATGGTTAAATCACTCAGTAGATAGTCTTTGGTTATAGTTTTTATTTTTGAGATGAGGCTTCGTAATTTAGGAATTAACTTTATTATTTGGACTTTTGTCTTCATCTTAGTAGGTTTTTGATGTTTTACACTACGTTTCGGCCTAATCTCCCGCAGGCCGTCTTCAGGTGTTTTTAACTGTAACCTAACACCTGAAGACGGCCTGAGAGGGACTAGGCCAAAACGTAGCGTAGAAACCTCAAAAACCTACTGAGAACAAAAGTCCGAATAATAAAGTTAATTCCTTAGTCTTTGGTCAGACAGGCATCTATACATGTGACTGGAGACTGCTACTTAAGTTCAAATTCCTATGAAACTTGTCACTGAATTGTGTTTGTTCTATGGTTGAGCCTGCAAATCCTCCACGGGTCAGTGTGTTGAAAACACACATATGTATGGTCCTTTTCGTGCACACACATTATTTGAAAAATGGCAGTTTTTAAAATCTTTGGTGTTTTGTGAATGTTTATTAATCTCCTTCCAACAACTACCTACACATATGTGAATAATTGGTTCTATCTTGCAGTAAAAGACAGCATAATGTGATTGAAAACAGAGGCCTTTTCAGTAAATACTGTGAAAGGATTCTTTATTTTTTCATTAATAATTACCTCAGTTTCTTAACTTTTGGACACCAGTAATTTAATGAAGTTCCTTTATAAGTAAAAAACTACTACGTATTCAAAATCAAAAATAGAAAATATATTTTTATTTAACTACTATTATTAAACATTGGAAAAACAACAAATTTTTTTTTTTTTTTCTTTTTCATAGATAAAGTCAGAAGCCATTAAAAAAAAATGTTCAACATTTCTTAACCTTTGGTCGCTACTGTAGATCCAATATTTGCATTATGGATTGGCCAGCTAAGGGCCCCGACCTAAATCCAATTAAAAATGTTTGGAAATTATTGGTGATGATGAGATCACAGAAAAAAAAAAACAAAAAACATCTTGATGATTTATGGGAATATATACAAAAATCCTGGAATAATATCTCACCTATAACATGTTAACAATTGGTTCTATCTGTGTGATTGAAAACAAGGGGCTTTTCACTAAGTACTGAAAGGGTTCTTTATTTTTTCATTAATAATTTTCTCCGGTTCCTTAACTTTTGGACACCTTTAATGAAGTTTCTTTAAAAGTAAAAAACTACTATGTATTCAAAATCAAGAATGATTTTTTTAATTTTTTTTTTTTTTTAACTACTATGATTGAACATTGGAAAAATTACAAAATTTTTTTTCATAGATAAAGATAGATGCCATTTACAAAATGATCGACAGTTCCTTAACTTTTGGACGCTACTGTGTATGTGGTTTGTTCAATAAATAATGAGAATGAAATGTCTTTAAATCTCATTTGTTAAGTTGTCTGTCTTTATTAGTTTCTCAAAATATAAAACCAGTCAGTAGAAATTAATAGAAAACAGTATCGATCTAAAGTATTGGCATCCTCAAATACCAGCCACACCCTGACAGATAGGCGATGAATAAATAGATGTGAAGAATTTTTGGCTGCAAGTGTTTTCTGGGTGGGACTTTTTTTTTTATTCACCTTCGTAGATACCTCACCCGTTATCCTCACACAGGGAATTTCAAGAATCATCGTTAGCAGCAGACTATCCACTATTACTTCTGGCTGCTTTCGCATCAAAAATAGACACGAGTGTAGAAATTTCAAATTAAGGGAGATGAACTTTCCTGGAATATTTCCATTGCCACTTCTTTTAAAAAAGCGCAAATAACAAACTTTGGCACAAAGATCCAGTTGGAACATCTAAGAAAAGTAAGTTCGTATTTTTACTGTTTTTAAAAATAAGAGTAAAAACGGTCCGCTTAAAAGAAAAATGTGCCCAATATATGATCAATGCTAAATTGATTTAAGAATCAGTTGTCATCTTTGTATGAGACCCTACATCCTGTTGCTATTTAGAAAATAAAACCACAATTGTTATTTAAAATAAAAGCAACCTGTTTATACGTAGAGTTCTTCAGTAACAAAGGAAACTTCGTTAGTTCTTTTAAAAAATGATTCAGTGCACTAAAATTTGCATATGTATGATACTGACTTTCTATATAATAGGCTACTTTAACTACCTTTAGTAGTTATAAAACATTTCTTTTATTCTTTGTCAATAACATTTTTTTACTGGATTCCAAATCGTTTTGATAAATGATCAAAGATTATCTAGAATTGATCCTGACTGCTAATTCTGTTTTGTTCCAATTAAGGAAATCATTTTTAATGTCCTTTATAGACTAATACAAATGAAACATTTTATACCTTAACTTTCTGATGTTAAATCTTTAGGCGTATATCATTTCTCACTCTCATTTTAAATGTAACAGTAAAAAATGGAGGGTAAAACAGCATTTGTTTATTATGGATGGCTCATCTAAGTGAGAATTGATATAATTTATATTTCTTTTCTTGTTTTCTTTCTACTGCCCTAGCCAACTCTGTAACAGAATATAGTTTCAGATATTTTTTAAGCTGCTCTGTAATTGCAACTGCAATTGTCCTACAAAGATCTTGGACTTCTAACCATATAAAATCACTCATAGAGTCTATGCCAGAGCGAATAAAAGTTGTTCCTAAAAATAAAATAAAATATGAAGTATTGAACATAACATCAAAATTTAATAAATATTTATTTTTCCTTTAAAAAAGTACAATTTGCCATAAGACCCATTCCAATTCCACCCATCAAAAATAATGTCCAATTTTTTATAATAACCATGAAAGATTGTCCAATTATGTAAAATCATCCATTGGTGAAAAAGCCCATTTTTTTTTTTATTTAATCAAATTAATTATTTAAATAGATAGATGATTATTTAGTTTTTCAGAAAGGATAGGCAATTTATTTTTTGGGTAGCAATGTTTTTCATTTTGATGTTTTTTGGCTTTTTCTGTAGATTTTTAAAAAATTGGACATATAGTCAATGGGCAAAATTAGAATGAGCAATATGGCAAATTGGACCTTTTTGCAAATGGCCATTTTGACTTACCACCCTACACTCATCAACTTCACTACTTTTGACACCTCCAACTCATTTTATGATAATAGATAAAAAAGCATGATTTTATTTCTAATAATCTATTTATAAAGAGTATCACTTGAGTGCAAATGAAATTAGTGCTCTAACTCCATTGTCTTCTTAATTGCATTAAATTCTGTTTCATTAATGCAGTGAGTTTATGTTTTGCAATTAAAATACATTACCCCAAAACCTGTTGTAAAGTGGAATCTGTGTAAACCAATCTCATTGTATTTGATAGGAATAAATTCCAGCTTGGTATGAAAGTCAATCAAAAAAATTAAACAAAATGCATCAGGTCTGTATTACTAAAAATAGAATTGAATTAAAAAAACTAGAATATTGTTTAACTTATCTTTTTAATGTTAACGGGTCATTAATAAGGGTTGTGATAAAATGCTTTTGTTAAAAATTATTCTCATCACAGGCTTGAGAATTTTGTGATTTTATCATTTCTTTTAATTCTGTAGTTATTAGTAGGACTGTAGCAATAAGATTTTATTAAATAATATTCTTGTCATTAATTGACTATTTGGCAATTTCACCATTACTTTTGTAGTTATTATTAGGGTTGTGACAATATGGTTTTATGAAAGAATATTATTGTCGTTAATAGTCTATTTTGCGATTTTATCATTTCTTTTAATTCTGTAGTAATTAGTAGGGCTATGACAATATCCTTTCATTTAAGAATATTCTCTTCATTACTTGACTATTTTGCGATTTTACTATTTCTTTTAATTCTGTTCTTATTAGTAGGGTTGTGATAATATGTGTTTAATAAAGAATATTCTTGTCGTTACTTGACTATTTTGTGATTTTACCATTTCTTTTAATTCTGTAGTTAATAGTAGGGTTGTGACAATATGCTTTTAGTAAAGAATATTGTTGATACAGCAGCTCTAATAACTAGGACTGTGCCAAGAATATTCTAAGAATAATAAAAGCATATTGTCACAGCCCAACTTATCATTAAACATTAGCACATATCTGAGTTTTAGTAGGGGGCCAGAGGCATCAGTCAATTCAATTTTTTGTAAAAGTTTCATTTTGGATTCCTTGACTATGAAAACCTAGGTATAGACACCAGATCTATGTTTCTAGGTTGAATAGTTTCCAAGATATTGACGTTATTAGATTTAGTTAGTGGCCATTTTGTAAAATGGCGGAAATATATGAAGACGCACTCGGATCGTTGTTCAATCGGACCAAAATTCTTAGTTTGACCCTAAACTACAACCTGGTAACAAATATCAAACTTTGTACAAAAAGTTGTATTGAAAATGAAAATTTGCATAGGCCAGGAACTTCACTATTTAGAACCTTCTAGAATGGGAACACATTCAGATAATCAAGAATTATTGATACTAGCAAAACCCGTGTAAATTCCACGGTAGTTGATAACTTCAACATCACATAAGCATGAACCTTTTCATCACATAAACAAACAATGAGAACTTCCTTTCCTATAAAAACCCAAGGCTTATTAATTCAGATCAAACTGCAAATTTAAAACGGAAATTTTAAATGTAGCGGAACCAGAAAATGATATCTTTTAATTCTTTCCAAAGTTTTATGGAATATACTCATTATCCAATCAAAAATTTGTAAGGGAATGACGTCATGATAACCAACGGAGTTTTTATCATATTAACATATAGATTGTAAATATTGTCATCGTTTGGGATTTTTTTAAGTAGGATCAGTCCATTGAGTAAATGTGGTATTTTGGTGACTGTGGTATGTTGTGGTGATGGATAAATGTATTCAATCATTATGAGAAGTGAATGGGTCATGAAAGAGTCTATTTATGGTTAAGTGTTACATTGAAGAGCATTTTAAGTAGGATCAGACCATTGAGTAAATGTGGTATTTTGGTGACTGTTTTATGTTGTGACGATGGATAAATGTATTCAATCATTATGAGAAGTGAATGGGTCACGAATGAGTCTTGTTAAGGTTAAGTGTAGATTGAAGACCATTTTAAGTAGGATCAGTCTATTGAGTAAATGTGGTATTTTGGTGACTGTTTTATGTTGTGACGATGGATAAATGTATTCAATCATTATGAGAAGTG
>JAUZSX010341133.1:0-10550 GCA_034780655.1 Idiosepius hallami
ATATACAGTTAAACGCTTGTACAGACACTTACAGATGCAGTATTTTTACAATTGAGGAAACACTGTCAAGAATAGCCGCTAATAATGTAAAAGATTCTTTAAACTAACAACATACATAAACGTCTATTATCATTTGTCAATGATATATAATCACTATAATCAATGAATCATTCGAATTCTTCATTTATCTTTAAATATTTATGTGGTTTCATTAATCTACCCAGGTTTTTTACATTCAGCGTTACCTTTCACCTAGAAGGGCTGCTCTCCCAAGTTAACGAGCCCCAACTGCCCGAGGCTGCTAAAATAAAAGTAATGGTTTTGACTGGGATTTGAACTCGCGTTATACGATCTCAGAGACCGAGCCTCTACCAATGCTTCACTGTCGCTGCCCAAATATATATATATATATATATATATACATACAAATACACATATATATATATACATACAAATACACATATATATATACATACAAATACACATATATATATACTTATACAAATATATATACAATCTGATATATATATACATACAAATGTGTGTATATATACATACAAATGTGTATATACTCACACAAATGTGTATATACTCACACAATAAATAATATATATATATATATACATATATATATATATATAAACAAAAATTGATCTGAATAGACACTGAGTCAATTGCTTTTGACAATGCAAGGATTGAATGTCTGAATTCGAAGCGGTTTTTGACTTTTACGGACATTTCTTTTCTGTTTGTGAATAAACAGATGTCTGACAAATGTCTTAGTTTCAATGACATAAATTCTATTTAAAAAAGAAAAAAATATTGTAATTTGAGAATAATTCGAGCAAAGGACATCTTTTTTTCTTGTGAAAATTATGAATACGTTACATTTAATGCATTATATAAATGAAATTACCAATGAGGTTTCTGAAAGTTTTGCTTAAATAATTGTTCTCAAATTCTTTTATTTCTGGGACACCGAAGACTTAAAAGAGTAATTATCCTTGTATGACAAATCCACGTTCGTAAAATTCATCTTCAAACCATTTTTAAAATTTTTCTTATCCCCGAGAATCTGGTTTGTGCATTACTTTTTAAAATATAATATTAGTTCGTTAAATATTAAAAAAAGATTCGCACAATGCCCGAAATTTAACATAAATAAATCATTTTTTTTTAAATCTGTGATAAAATATAAACCATTATTTTACTGAAATAAAGCCAACATTTAATGCAATTTTTATAAAAAATATTAGTAAAATAAACGTTAATTTTTTCAAAAAAATTTTTTTTTAAGACCTTAATTTAAAGAAAGGACATTGTAAAAATTTTCAATCTTTCTTTTCCTTTTAAGGCAAACATAAATGACATCTCTATTAAATCATTATTTTTATTTGTATTTTAAGGATGAGGTATCAATATGAAGATATTATTATTAAAGAAGCCCTGAGGGTCACCAGGCCGAAACGTTGTATATGAAAACATCTTTATTTTCATTGAATTTCTTAAAAGTTAAATTTGACGATTGTTATGTAAAAAAATTGTGCATTGTACAAATTTTCATAATTTATTTCACGGGTTTAAATCTAAATAATTCCACTAATTTTATGTTGTAATAAGGACTCATGAAAATAGACCTAATATTACCATTTCTTCGATTTATAGTAAAAATAGTCCAATTAGGATTTTTCAAATACTGTGATTAAGATTTGAATATGTATATCAAAAGAAGACTTGCAAGTGTTCAAAGGACATAAAGCGTTGAAACAGTTAATCCTCTCTAAAAAAAAACGCCTTTTTTTATATCTCATTTGAATCCGAGAGTCCTGAGGTACTAATTAAAATCTAATTAATCTATATGAATACTTAATTAACATTGAAGAATAGTTACACTTGGGTATTTTTATAAAGGAAAAAAAAGACTTACATAGTTCATTGAGATGTCAATATAAATGGAGTTTACAATAATAATCTTATTATTAAAATGAATATAGACAGTTTTCTTTGAGAGAAATAATGTTGGAAAAATTACCGAAATTTGCATATACACCACCACACCACCAGTCAAACTCAGCAGCAGCAGAGCACCGCTCACCAGCACTTACTGTTGGAAAAATTGCCGAAATTTGCATATGCAAATTTCGCACTGGTTCTGTTGCCAACTATAAATTGTGGCGGCGTTCATAATCTGTGGCAGTTACGAAAAAAACAGCTACAAAAAATATTTTGAAACCTCACCGTAATTTAACTACAAAAAAATAATGGATATTTACTGCAGTTCAGAGCAACCTTTTTGGAAGGGCCGAATACGGTCGAATACGGGCCGAATAACAAAGATTGTGACCATGACCAGCCAGCATTAAGGTAAAATATTGTTTTCCTCACTACACTATTAAGTGTTGGTACATTTTCGCCTCCATCCAAAGCGACTAGTTGCTGCAACACACGCACACACACTGGCCGATATCCCACTCAATTTCTACTGTTCACTGTCATTTCTACGAACTTCTACAAACTACAAAAATTACTTTACAAACTTAACTGTTTTTTCCTAATAAAAGTAAATAAAATGTTTATTTTTATTTTTGAGATGAGGCACCGTACAGTCCGAACAATAAAGTTAATACCTAAATAAAATGATTTGCAATGAATTCTTAAAATAAAAATATTTACTAGATTTTAAAAAATTTGAGAAAATGGAAACAACAAGAGACAACAAATACAAGCCATCATCATTAGTTCTGCTAATCTTTTTTCAATACCAAATTCTTTAAAGATGAATGATAAAAGAATCAATTTCTAAATAATTCTCCTCTTGGTCAAAAGGTAAATTAAATTACTTGGCTATTTTATGATAACCATTAATACTTTCAATAATCTTATTTTAGATGCCCTGAATAATATGTTCATTATAACCAATTATAAAGATAAATTGTACAATGTCAATGTAACAACAGCATGTGACACATAGTATCAAATTCTCAATTTGGTGACAGATTTGGAAATTTTAAAAGAAAACAAAGTAAACATAAAAGAAGCATGAAGAGTTGAAATGTATTCAATAATATTGTACTCCAGTTATAATCAATAGATTTAATAGGTAATAAGAATATCTTCACCAAGAATTAGCCAAAACTGTGATGTAAAATTAAAATCTATCAAAAAAAAAAAGTTATGTATCCAATTTGCATATCACTCTAGCCATAAAAATATTTGTATGATTGAATGGGTGTCATATATCTATGATTCTAAAGTGAATAGATTTTCATAATCTTATGTGATTATTTTAATGTATTTTGGTAGCCACACATCAGCAACCACACACACATATAGAACCATAAACAGGAATACCAACATTGACACACATTTAGCTCCACTAGACCAATTTAAGAATATACCAAACTATAATCTATAATTACTAAATATTTTAATATTTCAATTTTCTAAGCATATCACTCCTCTAGGTTATAATATTTGGCATTATCCAATATTTCCAACTGAATGTGTGGTGTGAAGGCTACAAGATAAAGTTTTTAAAAGCAGTTTTAATAAACTGGCATGGTTTTTTTTTTAGATTATAATTTTTAAAGAATGTCTGTGATTATATAAACTAGTTTTAAAGCGTTTCACTGATATGCCTATGTTAGCAGATTTTCCCTGGAGTATATATTACATTGTTTTGGTTACTTTTAGCAGAGCAGCTATTCTTAGTTCTACAATTACAACTTAGACCATTGTCATAGTTATTGTTGAAATTGTTTTGAATTAAGTGTTATGGAGGTAATAACATCACAAAAAAAAAAAATCATATAATAATTTCAGAACTTCATCACAATAATTTATTTCTCCATAGAAAATAATTGAACAATATATGGAATAAGAATACCATACATTTGAATTTCTTTTACAAATAATTTATTAAACAAAATATATTTTTTTTAAATTAATATTATGAGTACAAATTCCAAAAATACATATTGTCAATTTTTATATATGTCAGGAATTTTAAACAAAAAAAGTGACTAACTTGTAGCAGTAGTTGTTAGTTAAATCATATGACAATCACAAGGTTTAATACTACAGCCTTGATTATTGTTTTTAAAAACTTTTATTGTCATAGTTGATTTGTTTTTATTTAACTATTCTATTCATTCTCTTAAAATTGCCAGAGCATTTTATTAGAAATTTTAAGTGCTATATCATATTTACTTGGTAAGCACAAACCCATTTTTACATGCTCTCACCCAGGCTTTTTATATTCGGTGTTACCCTTCACCTAGATGAGCTGCTCTCCCGGGTTAACGAGACCCATCTGCCCGAGGCAGCTAAAAATGAATGTAATGGTTTTGACTGGGATTTGAACTCTCGTAATACGATCTCAGAGCCAGAGCTTCTACCAATGCTCCACCGTCACTTCCCTTTTAAGTGCTATATATTTACTAGTATTTCATTAAATGCAACAATATAAACATAATTTACAATTTAGGATTTAAGAAAAGAAAAAAGTAGTAAATGTTGGTTAATAAAAAACAAACTTACAAGAGAGAGACTGACACATCATTTATATTAAATGTCAATAGAAATAAGGGCTACAATAAATGCCTTCAAAATTATGTTCTCTAGATACAGTCTAATCTCACTCAATAAGAAATAGATTCTAAAAAAAAAACATAAAAGAGTAAAAGGAAGGACCAAAACGTTTTCATTTTATTAATCATTCATGTGATTAGAACTTAGTGATAAGAATTTATATTAATTTATGTCCATATGTCAATATATGCCAGTCTGAAAACAAAACTCAAGTGCTCAACCTCAAGGCCTTTTTATTATCACAAAAAAACAATTGTAATCTTCCTAAATCAATAATTAAAAAAAAAACTTCCTTTTGCCAATCCCATCCAAGAGTTATTATAGTATTTTTAAAAAGAAAAATGGAGATGCTTCCCTAGAATATATGAAAAAGGATCTATTGCATCTAGCTATTACAATATGTGTATGTGTGTATTGTAAGCATCCAAGGTGGAGTAGTGGTAAAATCTTGGACTTCAAGTCCTAGTCAAAATAATTTCATTCTCTTTCAACTGGGTAGTAACTTGACCAGGTGTAAGAAGGTGTAACACAAATTAAAAAAAAAAAAATAGTGCTAAGTCCACGCTGGACTTCTTGTGCTCTTTCCCTTATAAAACAGGTTGTTACATTGTGTGAAAAGCTCTCTGTGCCTCACAAGACCCACTTTGGAGAAAGACATATTTTCACAGATTTTGCACAGAAATCAATTACCAAAACTTTTCTGGGGTAACTGACACCCCACCCCTATTACTGTCTTCACATGAACTCTCCCATCTCGGGTGAGAGCAGCCATTTTGGACTATTGGCCAGAGATCACATGATAGCCTAACCGTTGACATGACTTTACAAACTCTCCTATTTGATATTGTGAACCCCTTAAGCATAAGACCACAACAAAAACCCACTCCCAAATTTCTCCATTTGCTTGTTCTGCAAAAGCGCCAGAATTTTATTATTCATACTTTTTCCTTCAGTGCGAATAATTTGGTCAATTCTAATAACTTTTAATAATCGCCTTTTTTCACATTCATCATTTGATAATTTAAAGAATATTAGACGGAAAAGATTTTATTTCCTTTTTTGTCTATTTATTTACCGACAATATAAGAAAAATATTTTCAAAAGAAAACAATAATTACATGTTCATTATTTGTTTAAAAACAAAACTAGTCAATAGTCAACACACCCTAAACAACAAGTAAACAAGATTAAGAGAGGACGAACGAGTAAAAATGATTTTTTTAGTTAAAACTAAACTAGCAAGTCAAGCAAGTGGAAAAAAACATTCGTTGTTTGAATATATAAAAAAAGATTCAACATTAATACAAAATGACTTCTAATTCGATAAAATAGTTTTTATTAAATTCCAGACATATTAATGATATGAACCAATTAAAATAAAGCCTTTATATGAAAGCGAGAGCAACAACCCTGACAGGCATCATCACCAGATGTACCACCCACCACCGGTCGGTTGTTGGTACCAGGTTTGACGACATGCTCAAAATGATCCCCCAGTTCTGGGCCATTATATCTACAGTTTAGAGTTTCGAATTTTTATTTTAACATCCGAGTTTTCCAAACTGAAACATTATAAGATTCTAAAATTAATAATAAGAAAAAAAAAGGGTAACGAGAAACAATTATTGATAAATTTGTAGCGAAATTTAGGTTTAACAAGAAAATAATGTAAATAAAATGCTCATCTCTTATGGATTCATATTTTAATAAAAACATCGTCGTGTGGGGTCATCTTTAGTCAAAATAATTTTCAGGATAAATTTTGTAAATTGATCCTATTCCCAGCAAGGATCTTTCTTTCCTAGTAATTAATTCAACTATATATATATATATAGATATATATACATATATATTATATATATATATATAATTCCTAATTTTTTTAACAATAATGCCCTTTTCGCCCAATACCAAATTGTAAGAAAAAAAAAGGCAGGTTTTCGTTGTTCTTGTTTAATGACATAAAAAACTGAACCCATATTTTAAATTTGATATCTATAAAAGAGAAATAACCAAATCAAATTGTGCAATTAAAGTTGATTTTCCCCCTAATCTTCCTTTTCACTATCAACACACAAAAGGAAAAGAAATCTTTTATTTGATAAAAAAATAAAATGTTTTAAATTGTAAAACACGATTCGGTGATTAATAAAACAGACCGGTGTCGACGGTGTGTTCAAAAATCCAGTTAAGAAGGTTTTTTTAAAGTCGACCATCCAGATGTTATAAAGTTTTATCGTTTAGTACCGGATTAACGAGGAATTAACGTCATTCAAACCAATATATAGTTATCATTTACTCAAGATTTATCTTTTTTAGTTTCTTAATAAAAAAAAATTAAAATTATGAACAACAATAAAATGAACCCTGACTTAATGACCACACATACTTGTCACAAAAAAGTAAAGAGCGTACAAAACCTATCTAGAGTAATTTTTGGAATATGAATTATTTATGCATCATTAATTTTAATATAAGAAATAAGTGTATTTCTGAGAGATACTTTACCTTAATAATTCTTCTAGGTAGAACAGCCATTGGTCATAAATTGTAAAAAAAGGAAAAAAACCTTTTCTTGTCTTTTCAGGTCTTAGCAAGTACCAAGATGGCGGCTACCTAACACGAAAAGCTAGAAATTATTGTTTCGCATTTTCCCGTCAATTCCAACAATTAAAACAACAACTTCCGGTTTAGGGTTTGTACCCGGTTTCGACTACTTAAAAAAAAAAAAACTTTGGGTACTTTCTGTTATTTAGGATCAATAAGTAATAAAATATATGATATCATTCATCTCGTTCAATGAATTAATAAAAAAAAATGAGCTTTCTCATTGTATTTTAGTTAAACGAGATTTTTTAAATTGTAAAATTGAAAGCATACATTTTGTACCCACAAACCACACAGAGTAAAGCAAAAAGTATTTGTACACGACGAGAGCACACTATTATCCCCACACCAACCAACCACTACCTTTTACACAAATTAAACTGATACACGTGGGTTTCAAAATTTATTACGAGTTCATTCGGTTATTATTTAATTAAAAACACAACACGAAGATGATAACATACTGTTTTTGTATGGTTTCCTGTTGAAATTGCATTAAGAAATGTAATAATATTTTTAATCCATGTTGGTGAAATATTTTCTACTTTTAAAAGTTGATCAAAACTGATGCTAAAAATTACTTGATGAGTTTTTTTAAAAACTTTTTAAAACTATTTTATAATCGATAATAATTGATAATGAAATAAATATGCTTTACTTTATTCTGGTTATTTTTTTTTAATGATTACTAGCAAATTATTGGGAATAGCAATCAAAGCTGGTACCAGCAGCAACCCCCACCCAGTCAGCACCAGTCACCACCAGCACCCAACCAACAACCACACACGTTAACCAAAAAAAAAAAAACAACCACACCCTGGACCCACCGTTACCGTCAACTCCACTCCAACAACACCACACACACCGATATTTTTTAGACTTGGTCATTTTTTAAATTAAGCTAACCTAAACCACCTATCAAAAAAGCTAATTCCATTTAACCCTTTAAATGGCCGATATATCGGCCCTTGTGCAACCTAGCAAAAAATAAGATACGCAGCCGATATTTTAGTCCTCTTTGGTTGATGGCCCTAACTAATGGGTAATTGGTAATTTTGCTAAAATACTTATCGTTTTTTTCGTTAACCCTTTAAACCCAGAGGGCCGATATATCGGCTTTAGTAACCAGAGGCAAAAGAAGACACACACACAACCATATTTCAACCTCCACCTTTGGATCCTGACTTAGTAATATTACCAAGTAGTCACTCAGAGACGTTCTATTAAAGAACCATATTAGGGTCGAAATCTCAGTGTGTCCTTTTTTGCCTTTGGTTACTAAGGCCGATATATCGGCCCTTTAGGGTCAAAAGGGTTAATTATCGCTTAGGTCAGGGTCCAAAGGTATTATTAACGATTTATACAGGCATAGTTTGTATCTATAAAAATATTTTCAATAAATTAGGCTGATAAAGAAAAAGTTTCAGCGTTATATGTTTTACCAATTTCTGTACACAATTAATTAGACTAACTTAAACCAGGAAACATTCTATTGTGCGAATCATGCGCACCTATTCAAACTGAAAATTTTTATAGAATATAAGAACCAATATCATAAATAATATCATGTACAATCTCATTATGGTTTTAAAAAAAAACCTTGTTTTTGAAATAATAACCATTCAGAAAAGTGATGCTATGAGCACTTTAAGGCTAGGGCTAATGCAATAGCTACATGTACTGACTGCTCTTCAACAAAAGGTATAAGGTCACCGAAAGGACTGATATGAATAAGTCAAGCAGTGAAGGGAATAAGAGCGGTAGTCAATACATACTTTGTGCAGAAATCACAAAAATTAATCTTTTCCTTTATGTTTCCAAGTTTAGTACGATAAAAAAAAATCAATTTTTTCGGAAATATTAAAAATACATTTTATGTATGGTGAACAAATATTCAATAAGTCCAATCCTAGAAAAGTAACTTCTAATCTATATACTGATATATATAGATGACTCTCCCATCACATTCAGTAGTAAATATAAGGTTTGATTTCGTCTTGGCGTCACTCGTTATCGAGTATGACTGTCCTCTGTCTTGGATCTGTGGACCCTTTCGTGGAGGACGCCTGTGCGTGAGGTCTTTTAACGTGGGGAGACTGATGCACCTGCAGTCACCACACGAATTCTTAGCAGAGGTTGGCCTTGTTCCAATGGCACAGAGAGAACCATGACGACTGGAGGCCATCCTCTGTAGCAGCTTTCAACCGCCTTCAGTGCCGTTGTGTCATTGTTGACATCATCCGCCACATCCACTCTTGAGGTCTTGCGCTATTCAACCCATAGCTGGAGGGAAGATTGGGCTTCATACCTTTCCCATGGGTATTAGTTGACATGTTAACGTAGATGGAACAACTTGGATTCGAACCCGCGTAGCACGGTTCCGAAGTTCGATTGTCTATGCACTGAGCCACGTCGATTGCCTATATATTTCCATTAATAATAATAATAATCCAAATTAAGAGACATATTTTTTTGCATCAAAAGTCAAAGAACTAAAGGTTCTAATGCAGGGTAAAAGATTATATCATAGATTTTATACGGGTGGGGCATAATGGGCCACTGGGGCAAAATGGGTCAATCTTCATTTTCTTTCATTTTCTCACAACTTGTTATTTTTCTTCTTTTTTTTTTTGCTCATCCTGCCACTTAAGATCGAAATCGGTTCTTCCATGAACTGCAAGAGTGCCAGAAAATGATTATAAAAATGCCCCTCGTCCTCTCAATTCATTGTGTTAAATAAGAAAGAATTAAAATTAAATATTAAAATAAACCATTGATCAAGTAATTAGTAATTAGTTAAAACTAATAAATATAAACAAATATAAACATACATTGAACAAAATTTTAATTATTTATATTTGTGTGGAGATTAGATTGTACATACATCTATTTTTAGGAATATGGATAGAGTGGGGCATAATGGGTCACTGAGGCAATCTTAATTTTCTTTCATTTTCTCACAACCTGTTATTTTTATTTATTTTTTTTTTTTTGCTCATCCTGTCATTATGTATTGCACCATCCAATCAGGTCAAATTATCACTACATTCTGACAAGAGTGCCGTTTCACGGAATAAATAGCCTCGACCCCTTTTTTAATGGGTTTTCTCTAATCACCGTTTTTTATGTTATTATGAAAACAAAACAATCGGTATTTGAGAAGTTACCAGTCATAAAAAAGCTGAACTTTTTTTAACAAGAAAACAATTAAAACTTTTTTAAATAAGAAAAGAATTTAAAAACATTTTTCTAATCTAAAACCAAAAAAAAAAAAAATTGCATGTTTTCTTGTTAAATTAATTATTTTCAATTTTAAACCAGAAAAAAGATTTAAATCACGATTGAAATAGAAA